>JBCFXI010000531.1:0-145914 GCA_038496175.1 Ampulex compressa
ATATATCTGCTGCTATCTACAAGATCAGATGTAAAGGATTTATATTCGTTACGAAACCCACGGTGCATTGACTTTATCTACCGCTCCGAAATTTGACGTGACACACATAAATCTACGCGGAGTCTGTTTCTCGGAAGCTGACTTAAAAACATTACCAGGTCACGTAAAAGTGATATATCAAACAATTGCCAAATGGCACAAAATTAATGTTTCATATCCTCCGAAAACGGACACGTATGCGCGATGAGGGATGCACATGCATCGTTGCAGCATTGTTCAAAAGAATCAGCCACCTAATTTGCTTGTACGACACGTGCAAAGGATTTGCAGAATCAGGATTGCTCAAGACTTCAGATAAATCTATACATATGTGGTAAGCCCGTATTGCCATGGAAGTTGATGCGATCTTTCATCGGTATTTTTCTTTTTTTTTTCTCTCTTTTTCGGCACCCACTGCTAAGGTCATTTAACCTACGACCTACTGTTAAGATGGGTTCTCAATTACCATAGTTACAATATACATATCACGTGGAAAAACCAGAGGCGATGAGCGAGATTCTCATCTATATTATCGCACCGGCTCCATCGACATACATGTATGTATATAACCATACAAACTTTAGTGGCAACTATACAAGAAGTTGTAGCCCGCGCGGTTCGTACCAGGTTTTCATTGAAAGATACCTCGCATTTTTGCATATCATAATTCCTTAATCTATACCAGGAATATCGATCGATTAATCACACAAAGTACGTCCCAATAGACGTACAACGACATTGTAGAAAGCATCCCGTCTCGCAACGGCCATTCCCCGAAACCCCTTTCTTTAATCCTGCATTCACGGAATTTCGTGGCTTATAATCGCTTTCCTCGAGAAGTAGCTCGAATTTTCGTCCATAATAACACCTTAAAGCACACCGGGGACGATCGTCGAACGAGCGAGCTCCCAAAACGACATTTTGTTCAGGGGTAAAACCGCGGAGCAGGAAATATTCCATCGCGGCGTTCGATTCTTCGGCATTCCGTTCTCGGAACATCGAGCCCATTCTCGAATCGCCAGATTCGCCCTGGGGCAATCCATTTGCGCGACTCATTCGAGAGATGAAAAGGATCTGCCGCGACCGACGCCTTCGGATGTTGACTCGTATCTCCTCGTTGAAGGCTCAGACCCCACCTTCGTCATCCCCACCTGAGGTGCCGGCGGGTTCCCCACCAAGTCGCAGCACCTGTCGTTACAGCGGCGAACGACTGGTGCTTTCTGCCAGCGCACAGCCAGCCCAGGTTGACGTATATACCCCGGCGCAGGTTCCCAAAGATCTTGTCGCGTGCAGTAACTCTTGTTGTTCGTGGTGTACGATAGTCGTTTCTCGGGCGGAAGGCGGTGCGTGATACCGGATCATCTCTGTATACGGAAACGCACGCTGGCCGTTTCGTGGGATATCGGGTCACCGGTGAGACGGAATAGAAAGTACCTCTGGTGGAATCTGCGTTTTCGGAACGAACTTCTCTCGAACGTCGTTCCCATAGAGATCGCACGGAGGGGGAGGAAAAAGAATGGGTAGCTGGAGGGAATGATCTTGGATTCGGTCTTAGGAGGCCACGAATCGCGGGATATATAGCTTTTGTGAAAGCACTGGGGACGCTTCGATGGGATCTTGTTCGCGCTAAACCGGCCGAGGGGATCGATTAGAGATTTGCGTTAGCGTAGTATCTCGATATTGAGAGGGGAAGGGTGAAAGGATTCGCGTGGCGCGTACGTCGTCGAGGAGCGTCGACAATCGTCGTACCTTTGATTCAACGACGCAGTCCAGCCGGCACGTGGTCGTCGATCGTGTTATCGCGTAAACATATTTATCGATCCTGCATTTCGATGACACTGGGACGACCGACTCGCGGATGAAGAGAGCTGGGTGGTTTCGGTCGGGGGAGTGCAACGGAGTCTTCCTCGCGGAGCCGCTCGTGGAGGATGGTAATTCCAGGAAGAAATTAACGGACATAACAGTGGATGTTTTCTAGTAATATCCCAAGGACGCGCACGAGATGAAATATCTACCGGATACGCGCAGACGTGTAACAACGCCGAGTAAGATTTCTAACTGACTACCGATAGACCGTATCGGCGTAACGTGCAAAAAGTGCCTCCGCAAGTCGACGGGTGGATTTCAGCGATTACACGAAGTACAGCCGTGCAAATACGCGAAACCGTTCAAAGGCCTCGCGAACTTCACCTCGAGGAATGCCTTATCGAAGGCACTTTGCGCACATGACTCACTCGCCGTATAATTAACATTTTAAAAAGCCTATCCTCCGAGCCTTGCATTCTCCTCGACGCAACAACGACGACAAAAAAAGAAAAAAAAAACAAGAAACCGAAAGGAAAGACGCACCACAATAACACAAGATCCCCGCACACCGCGGAGCAATTGTCTTATTCGATCAAATCCAGAGGAGGCATGGAGGAGATTCGAGCGTTCCCCGGGCGATGCGTGAGCGCGTAAAAGATCGCTTTAGGACCTCGAGAGCGGTAGGACGAGTAGCAAAAAGCGCAGTGCCGCGATACGTGCGAAGGTGACTGTGGGTAACGTTCTTGAGAAAACGTGCCAGAAGCGGTAACCTTACCATCCTCGTATATCCGCTGGTCTACCTGGACCTCCGTCGTCCTCCTTCCTTCCGCGTCCACGGCTGCTCGGCTCTCTCCCTTCCACGCATTCTCAAGGAGGGAGGGGAGGGGGAAAATCCTTCGGCCAGGGCTGAACGGGGCGGTACCGGGTCGCGCATTATCTCGTCCACGGGTGACAAACATGATACTCGAAGAAGTCGCATCGACTCGGCCACCGTTTGGTGCATCGTCATCCTCCTCGCGGTACTTCGCATCGTGGCTCTTCGTTCCCTCGCGGGAAATCGGCGGCTGTACCTTCGGCCTTACGTAATGCCACGCTCTAGCTAGACTCGCCAAGGTTATGGCCCGCGGAAAAACATCGCCTCGCTGCCCGTAACGATCGTCTTATTGGACCACGAGCGACCGGTAACGACCGCCACTTTCTGCGCCACCCTTAGACGAGCCTAACCACGAAGCAGGCCGTGCTCTTCCTGGCCAGAAGTCCCGGACACTCCTGCACCGGCTGTGCCAAGGAGACGGAAAAGTGCGCGCCGCGGGGAATTTGGCCGATTTTGGTCGCCGAGATTTTTATCGGACGCTTGGCTACGCGCCCGAATGGAGCCGACCGGCAAGGAGCATCGAGTGTGAATCCGTTGTTTTTAAAATACGCGTTGCACGCGGCTTCCTCCTCGAAGGTGAAACTATATTTGTTGTGCCGGTTATTCGATTTGGATCGCGCTGAGCGTAAAAAGCGTGGTGAGCGAGTTTATTTAACCGAGCCGCTCTTCGGCGGTGCGCTAAGTGGTAGTTACCACGGCGAGGCACGAATGCTGTCCTACTGCGGCGTATAAATACGCATCCAGGTACATCCGATCTATGAACATCTTCTGCAAACACAGAAATGTATTATGATTGTTAAGGAAGACCGTCGGTGCGTATATAAGCAAAAAACTTTGTCGTACGAGGAGCGTATCGCGAAGTGCTTCTCGCGGTGCACGAAGCCGATTCGTATCCGCGTCCTTACCGCGGCTCCGTCGTGCAGAAAACCTAACAACTTTTCACGAGTCATCCGCGAACGATAACGACGGACTTTTGTTCCGAGAATTACACCGGCTAGCTACCGAGCCGCGTGTTTTTGCCCAAATTGACGCAGCCACTTCTTCGTCGCGTATTCCGTGTAAATAATCAACGCCGGATCAATGGAACTGGATTAACGAAGGCACTATACGGAGCCGCTATCGAGCCTTGGAGAGCGCGCACAATAAAGCGTTATCTGCCAAAGTGTTAATCAATAGAAGACGAAGAAACGGACATCGCGCCAGTCGGCGACTTGTGCAAATATATCTATATATTTTTAACCACGCGGAATCCTCGGGGACCGCTTGGATAAACATTTCAATTCCTATTATTACAGAACAACGACGCCGCTCGATCGCGGATATAGCGCCGATACTCGCGGATTTAAACCGTTTCGATTTACGGGATACATCGTCACGGTGTAACGCGACGCGTCCGGCCAAGAAGACGGACGAACAATTCTCTTTCGCGATCTTTCGACGGAAAGAGAGGAGAAGAGGAATAAGGATCGCCGTGCCTACAAAACGTGCGCTTCTCGCTTTACGGCCCTTGCGAAAAGCCCGACCCGGAGTGGAATCTGCTTCCCTGCACGTAATCGCGTGGAATAACCGCGGCACTTTCGTCCGGCGCTCCGAATTCGTGGCGATAAATAAGTTCGCCTTACGGCCACCCGAGCTTAACGTCCTTTTTTTCGGGAGGATAAAGTGGCCGGCCGGCATAGCCCGCGGGAAGGAGGAAGAGGAGCCTCGATTCCCCTCGTTTGGCCCGTTGCAGCGCCGAACTGCAGCACCCACGCTAAATACGCAGGGACACCGTGAAGAAAGAAGGTGGAAGGATGAGCGTGAGGATCGTCGTGAGCGTCACGGAAATCGCCGATATGAATCCCAAGGATCGTTACGTGGTCGAGGGAATAGGTGAGTTTGTGCCACTCTCTATGGGCTATTTGTTTTCATAATGAGACAGCCGGTTAGAAGCGATCGGGCTGGGCACGTGACCATCGTCATGGTGCCGTGCGTTTACCGTGCCTTGTTTTACTAGCTCGGTTACATTCCCCGTTCCTTCCTTCTTGTTTTTCGGTTTTTGGGATTCGCCGTGCGCGCAGCGAATACCGCGCGATTTCCTATCGTGTTAACGTATTAGCCGCGAGGATCGATCGGTTTTATTCCCCCCAACGAGGAGTGGAGAGATATAATGCGCCTGCTGATCATAACGAATCGCTCTGCGCTTTAATGTCCTCCGGCCTAATCGTCGACCTTCTCGCGAGTTTTGCACGATTTTACGGTCAATTCGGACGCGCGACTTGACGTCTATGATCGTCGTGACGAGCTTTTACCGTTCTATGTGCGAAAACTGGTCTGAAACATTGTTTTTGAGGAGCACGTTTTGGATATCTTGTAGCGCGTGACGTTAGGAACGCCAGATTTATAGGTTATTTACAATCGCAACATTGTTCCTTCGGTCGGTTTATATCTCGATCGTAAAATTTATGCACCTTTAGGCGCGCGTTTTTCCTCTATTTTTAGCAAAGCTTTCGTAAGCTTATTTCGCAATCGTTCTCGGTATGTAAATGTATTCCAGATCAGTGCGGCAAATGATCCTAATGGCTGCTAATAATCGTTTATAAATAATTAATAGTTTGGTCATTTATACCGGACAAATGTTACGTAAGGAGGTATACGCGATCATGCTTATTACACGCTGTTGTTTTCCTCATTCCTCGGGAATGCCTTTTGCAGTGAAGCCACGTACGTCGTACGCTCTCTTGATACAGTTTGATGCACCCTGTCACTCCTCGTATAACTGTACTTGATTCGGGAACATGCCGCATAATGACGATGAATCTTTCATGATCCCCTTGTGTCGCGTTTTAACGGTGCTAAAAAACACGCGTTGACGATTTAAGTGCGGATAATACCACGGTTTAACGTGCCCGCTTAGGTCGGGACATTTGGCCGTTTATCGCGAAATGGCCTACATAATGGTACACGTGTATTTTGTACCTCCAGCAGATGTATTAACTCGACGATATCTCGAGTTGTACGTCGCATTCTGCACAAACTGCATATAGATATCGTTTTCGTTGTACTTCCACATTTTTTCGTCCTGAATCCGTCGTTGTGTATTGGTTCGCGCACGAAAGCCAGTTTTTTTTTTCAACGGTTGCCCTATTATCTCTATCGTGTAGATTTTAATGGCTTCCAGGGGCAGCTAGAACAGTCCTCTCGGTCGGGCATCCTTCACGAACACGATCGTCGGTCGGGATTAAATTTCTGGCAACCTTAGAATTTGCTTCAATTTTTTCGTCCCGGAGGAATTATCTACTTTAGTCATTATCGTATGCGGCATTCTGAAAAACACAAAGCTTGGGTATTCTGCCCATCAAGATCGTCGGATACGGGGCCGAAGGGTCGCGCCAAAAGGAAGAGATTTCAGGATTCCTCTTCCACAAACAGGTTTTCGCGTCATTGGCACGCTTCCACTCTAATCACTCTACTTCTAACCCGTGATCTTTTCTACCAGATTTAAGCTCTCCCGTACGAATTATGCCCCCCCTGAGCTTCTAAAGCTGTTGGCGACGCTGATACAATCGAAATTATCCGGCACACGAGGGCTATTGTTTTTTTTTTTTTCATGCAGAAGGAATCGGAGTAATTATCGACGATTTTGTGACGTCGATCAGAGGTTACCGTGTGTCGAATCCAATTACGCTGTCGGCTCGTTAAACGCGGGCACCGCCTCGCGGATAACATCATTTTCATGCATTACAATTGAAATGAACGAACAAAAAATGCTAATCGATCTAATCGTCGAGCTAATCGACGCGATGCTACAGTTTAGCGAAAAAATCAGCGTCGGCATACCAGATACATCAAACCGGCTTGATCTCGTGTTATAAAGCTCGTGCGAGCTTTGGAGACTGAAAATTTACATTTATCATCATCGTGAATGAGTCATGGTCATGATGCAGCGTTATAATTTCTCAATTGTGAGCCATCAATAGGAATAATGCTAATAATTCTCTCGTCCGTGTATTAACGAGAATCCTAGAGTAGAATTGAGCCTTTTCGAGGAATTGTGTCTACGCATTTCTCCTGATCGTAGCGCATTACATAAATTAGCTATTTAAGTAGTAAACATCGTTTATCGGACAAATGATCCCGCTGTTTTGCTCCTTTTCCCACGTCATACATGCGGTTCGTTATAATTGAAAGTTGCTTCTTTTTCTTTCTTTTTTTTTTTTTTTTTAATCAGATTGCTAAATGATAACGATTAATTATGAATATTATTATGTTAATATATATGTTAATCACTTCGAACTGCGTATAAACATCTTGCTGATAATTAGGTGCGCGGCATTATATCGGACTAATAAGGAAATGAAGCGGCTGTTCGTTCAGGGACGTCTTCAAGACATATTCATAATTAAATTCTTTCAGACCCGGCACTACGTCGATACACATATTTTCCGGGTATCCAATAGAAGTGAAACTTTAGTTGGCTTCCGCGAACAGCAATGTAGAAGGAAATTCAAATGCTGCACCGACCATAATTGCACTATTTGTTCGATAACCACGTGCATAGGAGTAAAGCGAAAAAGTAAAGGCACGGCATTAATTTGCCGATTACGTGGAATATTACACGCCTCTCACTGTCTCTCTCTTTTTTTTCGTTATGTCATCACGGTGATTCACACCTGGTCCGCGTGTTTATCTTCTACCGAGAAGCTATTTTGCTGCTCCGACACAGATTCCTTTTAGGCTCTTTAAAGTGCAGGCACAATTTTCTATTACACCTTCTCATCGACTTGGCCGATGCCGATAATCGGCACGTTTTAAGCGTAGTTAAAGGTCTCCCTAGTCCAGTAATTCGCATTAACATTGGCGAGGAATAGTGTATCGAATGGCGTGCAATAATATCGCGGCGGTGTGTAAAAAAATATTTATGAGAATGCACGCATGCAATTATCCGATCCAGAATCTGGCATTTATTGCACGATTTCTTCAGTAATTGCGATTCTATGTCGCGATTAATACATACAATCTGCAGGAACAATCAGCACAGTTACATCACCTTGCATAATTCCGATCGGTGCTCGTACTTTGAATCCCAATTTTTTGTTTCGCGATGCCTGATCGAAGCGCGGAACGAAGCGACTCTTAAAAATGTCAATGCTGTCTTCGCATATATCTTTTTTGGTCAGACTGATTTATCATCATTTCGGTTGTCTGGTATCGATCCAAGTATGTTTATAGTTTATTTGTAAACTCGATGATAAATAACGGAGAAGGAGCCCTGAGACGATTCAGGTGACTGTTAAGTCTTATTTGTCCGTGCCTCAATTGCAATACGTATCAGCATCACTTTGAGCTTCTAAATATGGATTTTAACCATTGCGCGCAAACGAGTCCCACAAATGACGCATATTTTGCCGCTGAAATTAGTGAGTGATAATGGAGATAATAATGTGGGTACATGTAACTAAAAACTTATATCGCGATGCTTCAAATGAATATATTATTAGACCCAGTCAGGAGTGACATCTTTTTGAGAATCATAAATATTTTAGCGCTCATATTTTCCACCCTTAATCTCAAGAAAATTGAAAAGTACATTCCATTTCTGTTACTTTGAATTAATTATTGAGTATTATTATCAATGTAGCTTTCCAGGAATTGAAATTTCTTGGAAAGGATAAGAGCTTTATATTTAAATATACTAATTATCTTAACAAATTTCCAAGGATAACAATATAATGATAGCGCAGTCAGGCACGTGAGAAGTCTATGTCTACCGATAATTAGCCATTACGATCAAGATCAAAACAAGTCTGACGAGGAAATGAGCGAATGGTTGTAAACTGATTATACGCTTTATCTACCGAATCGCATAGAAAAGTCGAGAACGAAAATAGCGTCTGCAAATTTAAAGAATACGTGTACATAAGAGCGGTACGCATCGAGGACGAAGTGATGCAAGAAAATATTTGTCCTATATTTTGGATTATAAGGAAAATAAGGATGGTTAATTTTTTCCGTAAGTATTTGCATTTTTTAAAGTACAAAATATGTTAGACGTATCTGTTTAAGCGATGATTTCTTATTCACGCAAAGTCGGATTATTAACGCTATAATTCCATAGAGGAGCCTCAGGCGCGGCGAACTTTGAATATTGTCGTAAAGATCGCAACTCGTAACAATGTATTCCACGAAAAAGTATTTTCGTACCGCCATAACGAGAAATGTATGCATTTAACGATACACGTGCACCTCGCTGTAGACCAGGATGGTTCTTGAAAAATGACCGTAAATCAAATATCCTACATTCAACACCACTTTAGCCGTCACTTTGTCGCAGGAGCGCTTCCTCTTTAATTATAAAACGATTTGTGCACGCATCCCTAGGCATGAACTTGTTTTGAATCAGTCGCAGTTCCAGCGCGTAATTTGCAGGAAGTCGTACAATTGGAATATCGTGTCTCGAATCGCCGTTATACCCGTACCTTCGGTATTAACAGCTCTTCGACCCAATTACAGAATGCTTTGTGTATTCACGTATCCCCGCAGATAAACTTTTTTCGAGATTAACAGCCATTCCGCCACGCGATTCGTAAGATGGAACGAACAATCCGCGCGTGGTTGCGTAACCGAGCCTGATTCACGTGACTCCATCCTCGCCTTATCACTCCTCGACATTGACGTACATTGAGGAACGATTTTGACTTAACGAGCTTTCGTAACCCGAGTACCTACAGGAAGCCTCAACTTATCTTGAGCTAACTTGGCCCGTATGAAAACAATTTTGCAGCGCCAACAGACATCCGAGCATAAGTAGTATCCGACCTTTGATCAAGGGGGTCTAAAGAGAGGAAGTTCTCCGTTAGGCCGCGCTTGGTCCTTGGATTTGGACCCCTCGAATAACGCGTACTCGCGCGTGATTTCATACGATCTCGATCGATGCTGAGAGACATGTGAGTTGTTTCATCGATGGCGCGTCGCCATTTCGGCTTTTGTCATTTCCGACAAACTCGTCGGAGGAATTGCACAGCTTGCGAAATATCAGGATCGAGTGACACTGCCGTACGCATTGTCCATTGTTGTGCGAAATAACGCATCCGTGAACTTCCTCTTTTTGCGTTCCGTACCTTACATAATTTCGATTTTCGTCGAAACGGCGGCTTTGCACCGTCGCACCGTTGCACGGCTGTAAAAAACGATAAATTACTGTCCTTGCGCAAAAGCGATCTGTACGCGTTATAAACTCGAAGAGGAGTGAGCGACGAGCCGCAATTTACCGGATTCGGCATTTTCGATCAAAACAGGAATATCCGCGATAATGGTACTCGGGGACAATTTCCAGATTTTATTATTCCCAGATAATCATTTTTGAACGTCAACTCGTTGTCCCGTAATCGTTATGCATTAACCAGCGAATACCGGCATGATACATAAATACTTTGTGTGACGCAATGATATTTGATAAATGTCAAGGGTATTTTAGTTATCTGCCGGCGGTAGCAAGGCGATAAGAAAGAAGGTAGCATTGGTAAAAAGTCGCGTACCCGCAAACTTATCGTGTATTGCACGTAACTAATTTGGCTACCATCGGCCACTGATAAACGCGTGACTAAGGTTTCTCGGTTTTTCGCAATTTCCTCCCAATGCCATGGCCACGTTTTTTCCGGTTATCAGCCAAAGCGATAAAGCGAGGATAATAAAGTGTTTAAAGCGCGTAATATCGGGGATGAATGGCGGAAATCTCGCACGGTGCCTTTTTTCGAAAACCTTTCGAAGGAGGCGTGGCCATAGCCTCGGCCTGTAGGAATGGAGAATATCGCATTTACGCCCCGCTGATCGTTGGTCGAGGCATTGAGAATTTGTGGAAAAAAAAGAAATGAAAATGCACTTCGCCGTAATCAATGCATCTGGATGATGTCACGGATTACATAATATGCGATCTTGTGCAATTTGTTTTTCAAATGCGAACCGGAGGCGTGGCTCACCTTTTCCTATGAAAACTCGAAAGTGTACGGCGCAAAATAAGCGAGTGAAAAACGTTAAAAAATACCACGTAACGTTAGAGCCGATCGTGAGTACATTTTTCTTCCTTCGCGTCGATGTGCCGTACTTTATTCAGGTAACGTTACAGAAAAAGTGCATTAGAAATTCAACGGTGTCTTACGATATAGACGGAGCGAGTTCGCTTTACTAATAAGCATAATGTTTGAGACAGAACGTATAATAACCAAAGCGGTCTTTGCAATTTAAACGTTCCCTGCATCGCCATTTGCCGGCTTCTCTATACACTCGTGACTTTGTTCGTAATGACATTGCTTCGAGATACGTTTTTCTTATTTCATATTGCCCTTCGTAACGAAATAGCGTGTTAAATGCATATGTGGGTACGTATAGCCATATTTGTACGCGTAAAAAGATCAGATGCGTTATTATTTTACGGTAGTGTAGAAGCTTTGACTATAAAACACCACTGGGATATTGTCAGCTTGGAATTAAATTCATACATAGACGATAAAAGCGAAGTACGCACCGTGAATGTTTTTATGTGCTGTGCTGTCTCGTTGATGGCACAAGGAGAACGTAATTACAGGTCCAGGCGGATCACTTAAACCGAAATCCTGTAGACTTTGCCCAACGGTTACGTTATTAACACAATGTTTCCGCCTCATAGTCCAATGCGGATAATTAATTCCTCGCTTCGGGTTATTTATACATGCCCGAAATATCTTACCTAGACAATCTTTGTCGTACATGGACCTCCGAGTTGTTTACCATTAATTCCAACACAACAGAGGGGCAAAGAACGGTGAAACTAGATAGCATTCGAAATAAACTACGCGTGATGTGACCTGATATAAAGCGGTAAAAAGCGTATCTTAAGACTCGTGTCGTATGGGGAAATGCAGGAAAACAGAGTCTTTAACATTTTTACATTGAAATAAAAGTTTCTGGCGTATATAGGGAAAAGATATCAATATAAGCTCTAAGAGATCCGCTCCGTTTGTTTATCGTATTTATTTTTTGCCTCCAGAATATCTGGGATTAACGGCGTAACTGCAACGAGGTCGTGCAATCAGATAACGGAACAATGCCATTTAAATTAAAAAATAACTCCCCCCGCCTGCACCGTAATCTTTGTACTATCTTGGACGCTTGCTGTCCAGTAAACAATATTGCGTTATTTCGGAACACTCGCATCCTCAAATGAGGTTTATTTTTACGAATTTGCGCGAGTTCATTTATTTTTGTGAAGCCTCTCAGCGATATACACGCGCGCCGATATTGGTCAATGAAAAGGCGGTAAGGTCGGCGCGCGAGCGCAAATATTTATGCGTTAATAATACGTGCGTCGATATAATATTTAACGAAAACGAAATCTGTATGCAAATGTTACGATCGGCTATCGCGGGAGGAAATATTCGAGCCTTGATGTCGCTAGCATTATTCTGTTACCGTAAAACGGAAGTTGACGAACCTTGATGTAATTAGCGCGACGTACTGTAGGAGAAACAGCTCATTAGAATTCAAAAGCTGTATTTGGACATAATAAACTACTGCTCACTTCTAATGGAATTCTGTCCCAAGGTCGCGAAGGATATACGTGTATATCCACTTTTTAATGTAACTCCACACGATCCGTATAAAAAAAAAGTTAAGCAAAGTAAAGGAAAGTCTTTGAATACTAAAATTGGATTTTCTCGAGCAATACTTACAAACATACCGTATCCTGAATCTCACGAAATCATGATTATCCTTATGGTGCAACCACACCAAACATGTTGTGTCTTGTATTTCTCTATTTAAGAATTTTCTTAGCTGCATTGCGACAGATACGTCGAGGCGCAGCGTGTGTATACAAAAACATTCTACGATAGCTTAGTTATTTTCCTATCGTAGTGAAGTTCGACGACAGGCCACGCGTCTTGCGCGACCGAAAAGCGCAGTGCCAAGATAAACGAAACGCACGAGAAAAGCCGGCGATCGGCGGTAATCCGGCGGATTATGCATCTGCCGGTTACCAAACGTCAAGTCCAAGGCCGTTATGCTCGGCAGCGCGTTCACAAACTTCGAGCGGAAGATCTTAATGTTGCAGCGATTCTTTCCGCTTAGGAATGTCGCTTGGTGTTGAGGCACCGCGTTCCCTTCTACGCGTATCGAGGCTTATCGACCGTACGCCGCTTGTACGTACTACGATTTGCAAAACCGCGTCCAATAGACACAAAGAGATTTGCATGCGAAAGAATTTAACCCTGCATAGCATATGCATATACTAGCAGTTTACGGGTGGAATACAATATTAATTTTTTATGCCACCACTAGGAGTACCAAATAAGAGAAAACGAAAGGTTGGATGTTTCATAGAAAAATTGGGTTATTATATAAAGGCGTATTTTCTGAAATCTTCCAAAATTTAATCGCGATGTGTGGATGATTACATTTAATCGATCGACTCTTTCTCTCCTTTTTTCAAAAGTGCATCGTCGTATATTGAATCATGTACGAGAAGTGTCAGATACTCTTAGTTATAAAGAACCATTTACACTTGTAATAATAGCATATGGAACTGTTTCAGAACATTCTATTAGCAATTTCCTAACTTTAATAGCGGAATTGTGTATACCGTCCGAAGAATGTATATTGTCAAGGTTTAATTTCTCTTCAGCTCGGAGCACAACGATTTCAAACCTAACATTTGCGTGTACGGGGAACAATTCTATCGCATGCCGAAGTTATAAACCAGAGAAACCTTTATCCTCCAGCACGGTGAAACTAAACCTTTATCACGGCCTTCTCCCGCGCATACCTTGCACACTATTTATTTTCACGAATCTCCTAGAACATCATCGAGTAGGCCGTTGGGAGAGAATGAGGGAGAGGAAAGAATGTGTACTTTCACCGATTCATTCCGTCTACCGTGCACAATGGCAAACAGTTGAGAAGGATACCGCACGATTTGTTTGACGATCAAAAAATAGATAACGATGCTTTCCCACAGAGGCAACATCGGTGATCGCGAGCTAAAATCCCAATCGGATAAGGATCGATTTGGAATTTGCGGATGCGCGCGACATTTCCAAGGGTTCGTTGTACCCATCGAGTCTGGCGTCATGCCGCGTTGCAAATTACGTTTGTCGATGATGTCATAATGATCGCTCGTCGTAAAAGCGCGATTCCCTGACCGGGCAAAATGTTAAGGTTCAGTTCCGTAATCATCCTTTGAAGCCTTTGGATAAGCGGCGGACTCACATTTTTTTCTACTCCTTTCATCCGAATTTACGTGCGTACACAGAATATCGGGTACCTCAGTACGATTCATCGAATGTCAAACGAGTATTAATTTTGAACCGTGTGGAAAAGATCAGGGTTGAGTCGATTTGTCGATGACAAAAGGTATTAATGAACGAATAGGGCTCTTTATCGCCGTGGGATTATTTGGAGGTTAAACGCGTCGAGGATTCGAGATTTGGAGTCGAGAATCGGGAATCCCCATTTTCATGCGTCCGCGACTCGAGTTTGAAAGCGTTTTACTTGAGCTGCGCGCGAGGCGGTGAAATATAGCGGAAGCAGGATGATAAAACGAGGTCGCTTATTTTACAAAGGTCGTTTGCGGTGAACCGCAGGTTTCACTATCGTGGGTTATCTTTAACCGATGGTTAATCAACTATGACGCATCATTCTCCCGCGTTTCTTTCAGACAGGTAAGTATATTAAGATACGGCATACGATGATGCTTGGTCCGACAAGACTGGTGCAAAGAGAAAACGGTTTTATATCGTTTCACTTCCGCGATTAGCTTTGCTCCTTTTATCTCTCCTTCCAAAGCCAATCGAAGCCGGTGGCGCTCTTGATTAAAATTTTTGCGAATGCCGCCAAGTTTGAAACGATGTCCAAAATTGAATTTTATCTAAATGACGGTGTAACAATTTGTCGTGCATTGATTTATGGACAGCCTTGGAAGTATACTTCCCAAAGACTTTTATCTGGTCCAATGGAGGCACCGAAAGGCACTGGACCGTTAAACTCTTAATTATCCACGATTACCACGGATTAAGATTTTACGTATCTTATCCAGGTTTAATAAGTCCTGTCTAAAGTTGGTCTTTCGTTAACGATCGTCCGGATTATGGACTTAAAAAAATTCCCGTGGCTTTGGAATAAATGGCTATTTTTAGCGTAATGGTTCGCGTTTTTAGAAACCTCTTATGGACGTATCGATTAATTATTTATCATCGTCGATACTTTATTCTACATAAGCTCCCGTTAGTCCAGGCTGCTAACTTTGCGAATAGAGGTCGGCGTAGAAAGGAAACTGCGCAGGGAAATTAGTGTTAATTTTCTCTTAGAACATAAAGCGAATGCATGCTAATTGGATCACAAAATAGATTGCCCTTTCGCGAACTTGCTCGTACTGAAAAAAAGGAAAAACATGTTTTGCGCGAAGACGTCATGTGCGCGATTAACGTACAGGTTTTTATCCATATAAATAAATGTGACGTGCTCCGCAAAGTCACACGCGATACTATTATTGGATACCATCCCTGATCGCCATACCATCTTACATTCTAAGTTAACTCTTGCGCAAGTGCGTAGGAGTTCCTCCCTGGAAATATCGCGGAGCACCGCTCGAAGGGTAGAGCAATACGCGACTACGAATTTTGACACATCGAAGAAGGAAAAAGTCCCCAAATATTCTTCCCCCGTTACGACAGAACCATTTGTTACCATTTATCCGTGCTCGTTAAGGAAACATTAATTTGTTCCTTATATCGGCCAGGGTTACGGATTACCAATCTACGTTCCGAAACGCAGTTCGACAACTCCAAAATATTTTTCTGGCACCATTTGAATTTTATCTCGCGTCGTATTTTTCGAGGAAGGAAATGGAGATACATGAAAAGAACGGGAGCGCTAATACCATTGGGCAAATCGATGTGTAATTATATTTAAAGGCGCATCAGAGATGTGTTTTAAGTCCTCCACGATCGTTAGACCCACGTTGATCGATGTGTTGAGTCATTGGTATCGAGGAGTTTATTTTTTACGCGCAGATTATGACGGAAAAAGGCGCGGTTTCACAAAGGGTTTACCTCGCTGGAGATAACATCGGGCCAATGCGTATAAGCTTTAAAGATCCTGCAACGAAGATGGTTACCTAACCCGTAAGAGTAGGATGGGTTTCCTTCCACACGATACGTAATACGCGTCTTCCGATGTCCGCCGATAATCATTCTTCGGACAACGTGTTCTCATGCGATACCGGAATCGAATGATTTACATATAAATTCTGCCCTCTTACGCGGACATGTTTACGGAACACTCGGATACGGCTATTACCGGGATACTTTTTTGGTCGATTAATAGGTTCTTGATAGGCACGTACGCGCCGTAGAAGATAGACTATTACATCAAATAAATCCACCTAAAGTCAATAACGCATGGACATTATCCGCCTTGTATATAATCTCAGGTTATAATTGTCCACCGGGACCAATATTTCCCGCTCGATAATCGACTTAGCGATTATACCGATCGTCGTCGAAAGACTTACTGCAAGAAGTCCCTTTGTATGCTTCAGCGAGCATTAATGAAAGACCGCGAAAAACTATTTGTTAATAATCGAGAGTAAGAGGAAGCGAGGGCGGTGATCATCGCGTCGGATGCACTTGATGTTTGAGTTTTGCATTGTGTCGTGTACGTATTTAGAGTGGTGTATATTTCAAGTGTGGAAACGTGATTTAGCATATTTTCATGCACGAACGAAATATAGGTTTGTGTCACGTTTCGAGTTTTCCTTCAGTCGTTACGCGAGATTAGTAAACGAGTAACGATACATTCGGATACCACCGGACGAATGCGGACGTAGTTAATGACACCATTCGGATACGGATACATGCTTGATAGGTATTTGATACGCGATTGGCATACGTCGATACGCGACCGTCACGATTTTGCTGCATTAATCGGCGGTCGCTGCCACGGGCAACCTTCTGGTCCTGGTTATTATCGAAAACCTTACGGTAGCAACAAGAATGTCGTATCGGTGGTTCGGAATTCACCTTAAACGGTAAATCCTAGGCCAAGTGATCTTAGCAGTCGGTGCTGAAAATGAATTAAATTAAAAAATAAATAAATAACGTCGTATAATTCGTACATTTCGCGATCTTCGCGTCTTTGTCGGGGTATAAACTTTTTTAATTCGGTCAGGCGGTTATAGGTAGTGACGCGCGCAATTAATTCAGATATTACGATCGAAATTTTTTTCGTTGGACCGTTCGCCTTTTTTTATTCGTATAGTTTAAGAAGTAATGGGAGTATAAAAATACATTCTTCTGCGAATGCTCTCACGTGGATTATACCCGTGAAATAAATCTTCGGAAATACATTCCTCGCGTTCCTCTTTGTTTTTTCCTCGACTCTAGCCGCTCTAAACTATTTTCGCAACGTTCGCGCTCGAAGCCAATTTTTCAAAATTTTGGAATGTATAATATCCGCGATACGTATCCCACAATTTCCTCATTATACTTCTGATCAGTATTAATCTTACGAGTCGTTTTGTCTTAACATATTCTTATTGTGCCGTGTGACAAGTCGTTAAAACGTCGTTAACGCCGTGACACAATTATTAACATCCGAGTGACGAGTACGAACTTTATGCCGTGCAACTGGTTCGAAAATAATATCGCCCGGATACGTGTACCCATCTCTTAACTCCTTATCTGATATAATTAAATCGTTGCTTTTTATCGTCCATACGATAATCGTGAGTCTACATCGTTTCCTTTGGCTTATTTTCTTTGATTCCAACTGCACGGCTCTAGCCGTCGCTACGCGCGATCTTAAAAATTGCATTTTCCTGTCTTCGCGCATAACCAAGGATAAGCCAGTAGCTCTCCTCATTGTGCATCGAGGATATTAACCAAAGCGTGGATTGCACGTCGATTGCCCGAGGAAAATTTCCCCTTCACGTGCTTCTGCATCGTGACCATTAACCCTCTCCAATCCAAATTATTATTCATTACTAAAAAAAATTGTATCTTGAGGAAAAACAATTTAAAAGGTACTCGATTAGTAGAAGCAGATTATATCGATGATACCAAACAACATCGTTGATCTGAAAAGGATTAAAGTCACGAGGGACGATTTTCGATTTGGAACCGAGGTACGTTTAGCTCCGGTCAATTAAATCGATGTCGTTTCGCCGATCAAAATTGTAGCGCGTCTAATTTAGTCAAACAGGCTCGCCGTGTCAAGGAGAACCGCTAAAAGGACACGGGGTCGCGTGTCGAGATGGCGACCGCCGCCTCCGGTTTTTCGAAACGATTTTCAAATCGATCTCCTCCGAGCAACGATAATACGCACGTGTCCGTGCTACCATCGAACGGAACTGATCTGCCTATAGTCAGCGATCGGAACTGGTTTTGCGTGAATGGAAACGTCTGGGTTGCCGTACACCGCTCGCAGCGGCAAAAAGAAAAGTAGGATTCGAGGACCTTCGCCCGCCAAAAAGTCTTCCGTGTAGAAGTGTACGTGAAACGGGTTTCTCATTGAGGAGTAACGCGAGCCGAAGGGAGAGAAAAGGAGGAAGAGGAGGTTAAGGAGGAGGAGGAGGAGGAGGAGGAGGAGGAGGAGGAGGAAGAAGAGGAAGAAAAAAAGAGATGAAGATCCTTGAGGAACGAGCGCCGACCGAGGAAAGGAGGCCGTAACTTAGCGAGAAAATATTGTGACTTAGCGCGCTTTTGCTTGACAATGTCCGACGACCGTCAAACCGTATCCATAATCGGCGCTTCGACATACGCGACAAGCTAAGTCTCGCCTCCTTCCCAGAGCGCTCTCCTATACTTTGTACCGCGAGATCGTGTTTTTACGTAAGACCGCCGCGGCTCGCCGATGAAATCAAACTGGTCTTTCGATAATTCAGCGGACCCCGCGACTTGGCCTGCGGCCGCATGCACGTTTTCCTATCCTAGACACCCGAGTTATCGCACGGACGATTTGTCTCCCTGTAGCACTCACGATTATCGGTGGAACTACCGAGCCTCCGGTAAAGCTCCGGTGCCTTCCATCTTATCGGCCTGACGTCCGAGTCGTCGTCTTATTTACGCCGCGCAACTTCGTTTTTGCCGCGCAGAAATTATGCGTGCCGTTAAAGCCGGAAGGATTTTCTCGCTGTATTTCGTGTTCTTCAAAGTGGAGTAATACGGGGGACACGCCTTGCTAAGATCGTGCTGAGGAACTGCGATGTTACATACCAAGGATCGATGAGAGGAATATATTACAAGTCGAAAACGTGCATATAGAAGACGCTTCTGCGTCGAAAGTATCGTTTCGCGAAGTCATAAGGAATAAGGAGGATGGGATACGTTAACGAGAATACGAGTTGGAGTCAAAGATATCGGCGTGAAGAGGATTATTTGTGAACGGCATAAATCTATCGTGGTTGGCTTCGCGAGCTTGAAAAATCGAAACGTGAAAATTAATTATTAGCGATACGTCTACGCGTAGATAACGCTCGAGGAACGATGGTGGATATATATATTACCTAATCGCCGCTAGATTATAATATCATATGGGCCAAGGAAACATCGACGGTGCATGAAAATCTCCCGGTAAGATTGGAGGCCGCTCGATGAAGGAATGGAAGTGAAGGCGGATGGATTCGCCCTTCGCGCATGGATCTCGCGATGCACAAAAATTTCTGATCCCGGGGCCTCCGATCGTAGACGATAACGCACTTTCGAAGCTAAATAAGCGCTTCGATCGTGTCCTCTCAAGTGCGCTCGTTCGAGATTAAAGCGGCTACAGGATCCGCGA
The DNA here is from genome assembly GCA_038496175.1 of Ampulex compressa. Lineage (NCBI taxonomy): Eukaryota > Metazoa > Arthropoda > Insecta > Hymenoptera > Ampulicidae > Ampulex > Ampulex compressa. The sequence continues at coordinate 19,505 of JBCFXI010000531.1, forward strand.
CGTGGTCAAAAATATATTTCGGTATTTATGAACTGCATGGAAAGTTTTGTATTTAATATTGACATACCTTGCGCGTTTATCTTGAGTAAAGTACACACCTCTTGTATTTCTGGGGCTATAAATTAACGGTTAGTCCCACGTTAGTCAAACTCCCGACGTAAGATTAATCGTTAACGTTGCCGATACAACGCCGGTTATCGTGTCGAACGATTTCTTCGGGAATATCTTAACACTAGAACCACCAAACGGGTCAAAATGACTTGTCAGTCGTTTCTTTAAAAAATCGCAGTGCTCTAGAATAATGCATTTTTTGAGATCTTCCATGGTTTTCATACACTATTAAGATCGTGGTGTTGATTTACTGAAATTTCCTTTTATTCTCCCCCTTTTTTTTTAAAGATGTATGTGGCGTTCTAAATATGCCCAGAAAGTGGCCGGTAAATTTAGTGTTAAGGGCGAATTTCCAAGGGGATTTACGAACAAGCAGGAGCCTTCTTACCGATCGGCCCCGCGCGGCTTTCCATAATAACGACGGAAAGATTTGCCGCTGGAAAGAACAGACGCGAATTATAATTACCATCTCACCTTGAGCGCCATAAAGCGAATGCGAGGGTATTAAAATACAGGTCGAGACGATTACCGGCGTTTGGAATAAGAGTAATAAGAGTACTAAATGCAGACGGAAATAATGATTCCTTCCTATCGTTATTGGAGAAGATACGCGCGAATCGAAACAAAGGCATTACCACCTCTCAGCCTCCTTGGAGTAATAATCTCGCGAACGAGGTGAGCGATTAATGTCGGCACGTACCATCAAGTAGGGATTCATTTTATGGAAGATCACGTGCTTAATTGTCGGTCTACGGATTCGAATGAAGCGAGCTTAGAGCGAGAGCGAAATTACGCTCCCCGCGCTCATCCCGATTCCCCTCTCGGATTGCAATTATTTTTCAGCACTTGCACAACCGATAACACGTGTGGCAAACATAGGAAAATGTAAGGACAGTTTGCACTCCGCTTCTGAAATTTGCGATTCCGAAACGTATCCTGGCAGCTGTTTAAATACCGCGACCCAAGAGCGACATATCCGTTGCCATTTATTTGAGATAACATTTCGCCGCCCGTAGCGCCGGTGAACCCTTCCGTCCGCCAAAAATCGGTTGGCAATACGATCGGTTCGATCCGTGTCCTTTCAGAGGGACGAAGAGGGGCAGAGAGAGAGAGAGAGAGAGAGGAGGGAAAAAATGGGGCATCGGCTGGGTTCGACAGAAGGAAGCGCAGGCGCGCTTTCCAGCGAGCAGATAAATCCTCGTTGTTTTTCCTTACGGCGCAAGGTCAGGAAAAGATCGGTCGGCCGAGACGGATCCGTAGATTTATTTCCCCTACTTGGCCCGCAACGTGACTGGACCCTTTGTTTTTCTAGCGTTAGACCGTTCCTCGGCAGGAGCGGCCATTGGAATTTCATTTCGCCCCGGGGGTCCTTTTGCGTTTTTGCGAAAATTTCCAGCCGATTGTACAGGGAAGTCGGACTAATCACCAGTGCCTTTTTACTAATCTCTTTATCCTTCCATTCTTTGTCGAAGACCGGTTGTGGCAGCTAATAAATTAGCCGGTCTGTCCACACACGTGTACGTATTTGCCTTACATGATGTATTTCTTGGCAGTGTCTGAGAATTGAAACAATATTTTTATGCACCTACATCGGTCCCCTGTTTTTAGATATAATTGCCATCCCATGCTTCTGCATCTTGAATTTATTGCCACGAGTGGAGAGTTTCTTGCGTAGTCTACTAAACCGTATTTCCCCGGCTGTTACGAAGTATACATATTTTCACCCGCTAATCGGGTACACATCGTCGCGCGATATTTACGTTATAGCCGGCAGTCTAGCTTCTTAACGAATCAGCCCGATGGTCCCAAACTTGTATTCTACGTCTTCCATACTGTACGTAAATAATACACCACGATACATCGACTCTTTAGTACACTATCGTGGAAACGATAAAAGCCCCGAGAGCTGATTTGTCACGAGTCGTAAAAGCGGTTTGGCATAATGCACGGTTAATCGTCGCTGCACTGAAAGCCGAGTGGGGAATGACAATTTTTTCTCTCTCGCGGTTAGGATCCTCATCTGGCCGTTGAGGAAGATTAGACGTGCGCGTATCACGTGCACGTCTCGTGAGAAACAGGTGGACTCGTAGTCTCCTCATAATTCCAGCTCCTCCACTCGTGCGTCTTTCCTCGCGTATCGTGGTTGCCAATTACAGTCAGCGATGTCCACGCGGAGTGGCAGGAGGATAATAAAATCGACAACATACTTGCCAATGGGGAATCTTACACAACGTTACCATTGTTTAACACTTTTCTACATCCCGGTAATTGCATTTCATTATTCATATGCGAGCCAAAGCTCATAAAACAGGGTGATTAACATGGCATATATTACCGCGAACCAGGAGCGATTACATTATTTCTCACGCCGTTTGGAGAACGAATCGCTTTGCACCACTTGCGACCGATCCGAGCGATGGATGGAGAAACGTCCTCGGTGTCGAGCAGCGCTTATTTATCGAGAGGTCCTACATCATCCTCTAAACCGCCTTCGAAAACAATATCGGAATCGTGACGCTCAGCGGATTGATATACTCTCTTCGTAAATCATCCCGCTCCACCTTTGCGCGTAGAAAGGCTAACTTTTCGCGTTGGATGAAAAACGAAAGCCATCGGCATTTATTTATCCGACATCTGCAATGTTACTTCATTCCTCCGTATTACGTCCATCGCACTTGCCGTACGCTCTCTCCTTCTTCGATTTGCATTTCGGATTATTCAACCTGCGGTTCGCGCTCCAACACCGGCGCTTTATCGAGCACGTCTATCGTTCCTACGGAGGTAAATTACTTTCGACTCGGAAGTCAATTGGCTGGGAGTGTCCCGATGCGGAATTCGTACAGGAGCAGTCGATTGTACGAAAAGGGTTTAATTAGCGCGCGTGGACTTCTGGCCGCTTCTGGCTTGGATCGACCTGCAGGCACGGCAGTCTCGGGTATCCTTTAGAGCCGCGCTATGCGGCTAGACGATTGTGCAACGTAACGTGGTAATCTTACGAGCTTTAGACACATACGGGCTAAAGCGTGTTCCTTCGAGGATTTCGTTACGATAAGATAAAGGGGAAAAGTAATTAGCCTCTATCAAATACAACAAGCGAGAACGGTCTAGGCCCCGCATAAATAGCGTGCGCTCAAAGCCCTCGCGCCTCGAGAGCTCGATCGAAAACAATTTAATATCGAGCGCGCCTTTATCTCGGACGATTCCGTCACGTAATTTTATTTCGACTTCCTTGAAAGGAGTCGCAAGTGCGCCAAGGTGAATCGATCCCGATTCTTTGTCTATCGGCACTCGTCGTGCGTGTATAAGTAAATGTAGATAAAAAGAAAATAAGATAAGGATCTGTGTAGATACACGGGCGGATAATCGTCGGAGCACAATCATTTTTGGCACAGAACCGCCGATCGGACCGAGCGCATTTGGAGCCGGTCATTATCGGTGGTGATCCGAGCAACTGTATTCTACCGCAGCGTAGCTGGACCTACGTGGATGACGTAATAATATCAAGTGTCTTCGCGGGATTATGCGGAGGAGCAATCGAGACGTCGGGACAGACGAGCGAATCGAAAACAATATCGCGGCCAGTGCTCAATTTCCCACTATTAAAGACGAAGACAAAGACACCTAACGCGGCTGACGAATTTTTTCGTCTGCTCGCTGACTAACCAGCGCCTCCATCGCGTGTGCGTGCGACGAATAATGGCGGTAACTCTCGGAATTCGATCCTCTTTTCGCTGCACTTTTCGTCGATTCAAGGATCCATATTTATGGCGATGGACGGATCGTCTACCGAGCGTGCATATTGCGCAAAAATCTTTCCCACGTAGAATCTTCTTATCGTTTCGGAGAGACCTCCAGAATCGTTTATTCCGTGTGCAATTGTTCGGGGAAAACGCTTATACGCGGAAACGTTGAATAAGCTATGATATAAGTAAGAGCGCGCGTAATGTTCGCGCTTCTTTGGAAGTATTTACAAAATATCTCGGATGTAATATTGCGGTAAACGATGGAGGATCGTGGAATAAAAAAGCAGTAACCGCTAAGCTTCTACGTAGGGTAACAACCGGCTAGATTCCAGGAGGTTCGCGAGGCTCTGAAATCAACGGGACGCGGTGTCATTCAACATTTACCTTCGTGGAGATAAAAGAATCCGAGATAAAGGGCACGCGGCGCGGAGAGTTGAAAAACGAGCTAATCGCTACTGGATGCAGGAATTTGGGTCATTTTACGAGAATCGTTGGCACGATTCTTTTCAGATACTTATCGCGACGAGCGTCGGGCAGATGTGAATTCTTTGTTATTGTTCGCGTATTTTTGGTTAAATACAGGAACGGATCTTTTTTCTCAGAGGCCTCGTTACCGGAGGCGAACGATTTATTGCACCTCGCTGTATCAGCCATTTGTAGCGGGTGAAATCAAGGCTGATGGAAGATTAAATTTAAGTGTAAAAAAAACAAGAGGCAGAGTTTAATCGTAGTTTCAATGAGTAATGGCATTTACGATTTATGATCCTTGATCGAATTCAGGTCAGCCTTGGTCCTATTTAGTGAGATCGAGTCTTTGGACAATTCGTACACGAGTATGCATATTATTGTTTAAGTGGAATAATAAGATATTGTCGTTCGATTCGATCAAATCCAGGCAAAGCGGAAGTGGTGCGTCGATCAAAACACGAATGCGCCCCGATAGAATCTCGCGAACTGGTATCGCGTGCCCAAAAATACGAGGAAAGGCCATATATTCTATTTTCCGGCAAGATATAAATTACGTTGGTTGAGCTTACGCGCAGAAATCTGCCGATTGTTTGCAAAAATCTCCAAGATCTGCGCTGTTTGCTTTGCGTCTAGGTGACTCTTTATACGTATACCTATCGCCAAACCGATGTCTCTCCAATTTTTAGTCTAGCTCGGTATGCGATACCTTATCTTATTAGCTTTACTTTCGTTATCAGTCGTTCAAACTGTCCGCCTGATTGGCAGCGACATACCTACGAATTATATTTGATTTGCCAACATTTTGCTTTATTATCGCACAATGCAATAATTCCGAATGCCGTGCGCACTGTAATGCCTATTTTGAGAATGGCGCAATGTCATTCCCTGGATGTCAATATCATCTTGCATTCGTTGACGCCGGGCATGAGTATGGGTTTATCGTATTCCGTTTATCGCGCCTCGAAGGAAAATATTGCCCAAAACCGGAACATTGTATATAAATTGGGGTAACGTACGATCATCGGAGCGTACATTATCATCTCGCTCGGAAGGTCGGGTATGAGTATTGACAATATCGTTCTTTTAGACTTCTCCGTTACGTTGATACGCTGAAACAATGAAAGGCGCACGATAAAAAACACTGCATATCTGTACTTACTCTCTCTCTTACTGAAAACATCGTCTCTCCAAAGTCTGGACGGTAAACACGTCGGCATCGCAGGTCTTTGGTGCGCTCGGGGGAAGAGTTTAGTGCAATTCGCCCTGAAATCCTAGTAAAACAGTCGCTAACGAGTCCAGGCAGTGAAAATGCATATAGGCGTACTTCGATATACGAAGATTCGAACCAACCTCGTCTTCCATATTGGGACGATCGTCGTAAAGGCAACGCTGACGATCTTTCGTCGGATTCTCGGAACTCAAGTATCCAAATTTACAAGTACCAATCGAGCATTACTTGGTAGGAGGTATGATTTACAATGGTTTCAGCTGTTCAAGCATCGCGTCATGATCATTGTTAAATTGCGTGTTTTCCTTTTTTAATTAAATCAATTAAAAAATATTTTATTATTAATTTACCTTAGCACTTCGCGGAACGGGTTATTGTGCGTGACGCGAAATGTCCTTATCGTCAAAAACACCGTCTGATCCCGGTACAGGTGTCGCCGGAATATTTTTAAAACTACTCTGTTTATATCTGGTGACGGGAGAAGTGAGCAATTCTCCGCTCGCTGGTACATGCATAAGTCAAGAATTGTCGCGATTGCTCGTTCGCGATCAACTGCGCGCGAGATACGTATCTCGCTAGAGTACAGCCTCCCCCATTCCGTCTTACCACGAGACGAACCTAAAATATGTGTGCGGTTAAAGGGATTTTCCGATAAGGCAATGCTCGCTTTTACAGCACTGCATATAATCGACTTAAATGAAAATTAATTAGAGAAGGAGAATCGATGATTCGTGCAAATGTCTACGAAGATAATATCGTTCAACCAATGAAACGGCATCGATACTTCGGTATGAATAATCGTGCAGAGTTATGTCGAACGGAGGAAAGTACACATTGTATGTACTCGCTACATATTTGCGAGAGTAGCGAGCATCTGTCGGTGGGAAATACTCCGGTTCGGATGAGTAGACCGTTCGGATATTAGGACATTCGATGCGACGATCGATATGGGTATCGCCATTTTCCTCTTTTCCCCATTAACTTTCGTTAAACAAATAAGGAATTAAGCGTACGATGTAGGACACCGCGTTCCTCTCTCGCGCCCGACAACGACAGTGACCGTGCATTATCGAGGTGCCAATGGGATACTTTCACCTTTGGCGGTCGCCATTGAGCCGCCGTTTTATAGCAACAAATGGACGAAATAATAGTACCACGACAGGCGGTTTCCTCGATGCTCCTCTACTTCTTCTACGAGGAACTGCGTAAATGTATCTCGAAGGTATTACCGCGTAATTGACATTGCGCCACTGTTTTCTGTTCTGATTGTCGTGTATCGACGTCTCTCCTGCGGTATATAAATTCCACTCGTTAATTCGCCGACATTGAATACGAACGATGTTTCGAGATCCATTATCGAGGCTATCGATAATATTGGAAATTCCCGATTGACATTATGCGCTAGTCATTTCCTTGTTTACAGAGAAATTCGCACGATCGGGGGGATTAGCTAGTTGTTAAATGCTCAGCGGGCGTTTGTGCATGTGAACTCATTGTACGTCGTTATCGTAAAAAGGATTTTCCTTTATTATCGGAGTGACTATTTTGGGAAGCGGGTTATATAAATTTCGGTTTCGTTCGAGAAACGGTCGCGGGGCACGGTGCGTTCGGGCTCATTAAAAAATATTTTACACGCGGATGATTAACAGACATTGGCATGTCGGAGACAAGAAATATACGAGGCTACGTTTCTCGACTGCTAATATAAAGCGTCGGCTCCGGCACTCGTACAGATCGTTTCATAATAGACGAACTTTCATTGCCGGTAGATACGGATCTGTAGCAAACGAAGTTCGAAATCAAGGGTACGAGGAGAGAATGGCGATTTCGGAAGTATTCGGCCTTCGCGAGGCACCGCGATATCGAGGATTCCTGCGTGCACGAAATTATACGAACGAAAAAAAAAAAAAAGAGGCCCACTCAATCGGTGCGAACGATCAAAGTTTGAGCGACGAGTTTATTTTATACCCACGAGCCGATATCTTGGACAACGATCGAGGTGAGCGATTAGATCGATATTTCTGATTTCCAAGAAGCTTCCCGGAACGGCATGGAATTTCTTTAAAACGAAAATAAAGGCCAGCGCGACATATGCGGCGCTACCGATATCGCGCGAAGAAAAATATTTGGGAAGCCTGAAAAAGTTCTCGGCAGCCAGGAGAATTCTACGGATCTCGGTTAACCGAGAAATCTAGCTTGCATCAAAGGAGTATCAGATTGCGCGAACGATCAAGAAATCGAAGAGGAGAACCGACGAGGTCTCCTCGAGGTCGTTATTATCACAAGTACAAATATGGTTTATATCGTCACCGAGGAGCGCCTTAAGGTACATAAGACAGAACGCGTATGAGACATATTTACGTCGTGGAAAGACTGACGGCTTCCTTTGTCGCGCGTATCCTTTGTATCGATAAATTAATTCGACAGCCGACACTAACTGCGAGTAATTCGGTTAGCGATTCTAAATCAAGAGGGCACGAGTACGATATATTCGTTTCAAGGTTGCCAAGTTGATTATATAAAAATTTAAAGACGCTCGGCTCATTCTTTCCTCGCTCGACGAGTGCCTTTTTTTTTTTTTCATTAAAAGTGTTTGCTTGAGAAATTAATAACAGAGGTAAGAACACGTGAGACCCATTACGCACCCTCGCTATCCTGTGGTCTTTATTGGATAAATGGGCTCTGGTTTAATAACGATAATTATCCAATGCGCTCGAAGATACCCGGAAAAGGTACGGGTATCTTCGAGGCGAAGGTTTAGCCTCCTGGATGTTCGCACGAGCACATCCAAATCTATCACCGTTCTCATAATAGGAGGGCTGCTTAATATTCCGATCAGTTATAATGACGATACAGAGTAACTAAGCCTTTCGACGAGGCGGCTGCTCTCTTCCTTCTTCCGCCTACTACGTACGCAATGTCCATTAGGATTTACATGCAAATTACGAATTACTTCCTATCGCGATTGTCCGCCACATCCGTCAAGATTCTCTACGCTTCGTTCGAATGTCATGCTGTTTATGTGATTTCCCACGAGTTCGTCAAGATTATCTACATTTAACTCCAATTCCACGGCATTTTTTTTTGCGCTTTCGCACGATTAAATATTATTACGAAACGAAGAGTTGCTTGGAATCATGTGAGAGATCGTCGAAGAAGCTTGCCCGTCCCTTTCGTGCGTCGTTCGAAACGGAAATCCTATTGTGCCGCAACGGCTTCCGCGAGTTTGTGTTCCAATTTTCCGTTCATTTTCATTCTACAACCGATCACGCTATCGTAACACGTAATGCTCAGCGCTGCACAGAACCACGTTGTAACGTGGAATAAACCTTTCGTTGACTTGGGTAATTTTAATGATATCCTGCATCATTGATTATTTATTAATCTGTTGTCTCCAGCTTTTGCATATTAGATACTTTTAAGTGCACCATGCATTATGTACCTATTCAGATAGATTTATATATTGCATTGTAAAGGGTGACATTAAAAGTTGAAAAAATTCTTAGAATATCTTCCTTATGAGAGTACAATAAAAAGTAACCCTTTATTAATCTTCAGTAATAAGCAACGCCCAATTGGTTACGTGGAAACGTGCACGTGTGTTTAATACGTCGACGACCAAACTTCGCGTGCAAACTCTTTTACCAATGGTCATGTGATAGTGTATGAACATGCCAAGCGACATCTAATTGAATCTAATGGTCCAATCATAAATTCCCGTCTACTGTCTTGGCAATGTAATTTTGCCCGCACAGGGGGAATATAAGTCACCGTTTCTCTACTCAAAATAATATTCCCTTAACGATCGGAAAGTATCGTGTTCCATTATCCTTATATAACTGAACGAATATTGTTTTCAGAATTCGATATATCAAGGACTTCTTACAAATATGTTAAAAAATTACAACAAATTGTACCTTTATGTAAAGTACAACTCGATATATCCTGCGAAAAATAATGGTACCACGACGCACCGCTATGTTGGAAAGTCCAAGAGCTATTCAGAAAGTACACCAGGAATAAGTCGAATAGCGCACACGTGCGTCCTTGGAAATGATCCGGTGCTATTTTATATTCCTTTGCTTGACAATCGGATAAATTGATTAATGCACGATGACAACGGTTCAAAATCCGTGCGTCTGACAGAGGCGAAATACGCGTATGCGTGCGTTGGCACGCATACCTGCTGCCGGAAATCGTAATTCTGTCAAGTAGAATGCGAATTCCGGTGACATTATTTTGATACATATCGGACGTTAATAATACTTCCTGTTGTTAGCGTGGGTTAAATAAAACCATTGATTCTGCCCACCTCCTCGGTGATAATGCATTTAAGTAAAGTCCCGAAACAATACGCAAGGACGCACATCTGTAATAATTCGTTTTGGCGAATGGCCAGCCAGGCGGAGGATCGTCTGGCACGTAGAAATTCTTGGCGATTTGTCTGCGCTTTGCACCAATCACCGAGAGACTCCAATGATTTTATCGATTATGGTGTTACGAGAATGAATATAATTACTTTGACATACGGCATTTAGGTTCATGAGTTTTCGACAATTCGGAGAATGCAGATAAATAGCCTACTAGTGAATTTTACAATAAGCATGCTCGTGAAGATTTTACCTGGTTTCTTAATATTATTTATTAACATTATTATTTAAGGTTTCTAGTTGCTTGAGAAATATTAACACTGTTTTTCAATAGTAGCGTAACATTCATGGAATGACATGGTAAAGGAATATGTATTATTTATAAAATACTCGACCGATATGCGCAACTCTACTTGTGTTTCGAAGCTTTTTAATTAGACGACGGTGTAACATATAATACATAACGTATCGTCCACGTAAACAGGCGGTACAATTTCACGATGGAGATAAATTAAGAAGCTCACAGGGGCAATGCCGATTATAGTGAAACGAAAACTTTTCCGTGCCCGGCGGAGAGTCTTTGACGAATTGTTCGATAAGTCGCGGAAACTTTTCTCCAAGATACGACTTTCGTAATCGCCCTCGGATCTAAACGAGAAAGACACGCTTACTCGTGCCCGGCAAGGTCACGATACTATAGAAATACATAAAAAAAAAAGTTCTGACGATGCAATTGTCCCATTAGTGCATTTAACGGGGTAATAGGAGCCCGTTCCCCCATGGTCTTTAATGGCGCCTCAGGTGTTGCGCGTTAAACCGTTCAATTATTCTATCAGTACCGGGAGTCGGATAATTTTTGTATCATGCACCCTATCTACGGGCAATAAAAGTAAATTGAGACACATCAGCGTAGAATCTTAATAAACGATACGTCGTATTTCATCGGGTAGGCGAGCGTAACTGATCGCCGATTTAGAATTACTTATGCGTATTTCGCGTTAATGTGCACTACGCGCATCGTCCATTACGAAACACGCGCCGGCGGTTAGAGAATTGTACGGATATGTGTACGGTTTAGTAAATACGCGATTCGATGGATAATCCGTACGCCTCGCCACGATTAGATAAATCATCGTGCTTATTGCGAAGTTTTAACGGCTAATGATGTTCCAGTGACAGAAAGAATCTGATACCGGCATTAGGCACGAATGGTGCACGAGATTGAGCAATTAAATAGATTACGGATATTTATCGCGAATTGTATCGACGTTCAGTAGCATTAAAGCGAATGGCACACATCCTTGTACTACTCTCGCCTTGTAATTATAGTGGAATCGGACGAAGAGGGTTGGGGGATCATAGTGGAGCTGAATTCTGCCCTACGCTCTACGATTAGATGACTATTTTTAAACCGCAATGCAAAAGCGCCGAACCTTTGTTTAATTAACAGTGCGAAAGGAAGACAATCGTTATTTGACGAAGACATAACGGATTGATAATGACATCGACAGATTATCGATAACTCGCAGGAAAGATAATACGATGATACGTACCGTAAAACGTGGTGTTCGTACGAGAGGAGGAGGAGAAGCGAATTCGGCTTTTTCATCTATCGATATATCTACAGGCCGATAATAACGTAATATCCAGAACAAAGATCTCGATGAAATCTTATGCTTTCTCGTGAAGGTATTCGTTAACCGTAATAAGATAATAATCTTGTATATCTAACTAGCGTTACATGGGTCGTTTCGAATGTAAAATCGACCATACACATTTATCGAGTTTCAGCATATAGAGGTTGGGTAATATACTGTCCGAATTTCGTCAAATCTGAGGGAGGCGACCGATTCCGCATCTGAAATACTCGTACGAAACTCTAGCCCATAGTTGATATTCCGTAAGCGAAGTTGAACTCAGAGCCGACGTATCAGTCGTGAACCCTGGTGGATCTACGCAAGAGACTACCTGGTCGCAGGTGGTTATGTCATTCAGAAATTCTCATATGCGAATGTATTCCGAAGCCGAGCCACCCATCGCGTACGTGTTTATCGCGGTTAGATTATTCCTAAACGCGTGGTTCGCGTATAACTCCGGCGCGATACGTATCCTTCACGATACGGCCGCGGTATTCACCGTAAAATTTCGTAAGACTCTCATTAAGGAATACGCTTCACGATTATCGTATCCATCGTTCATACTGCGCCTAGCTAAGTTGAAAACAAATGCAGCCATATGAATGCAAATACGTGGCATTTACATGCGGAGGACGGCTTTACAAAATAAGCGTATGCGTGCGTATTGTACGTTTTTTCGTCGTTTGTTCGCTTACGCTTTGTCCGACGTACACTCTGATTACACATAAGAAAGCTTCGGATGCCACGTGTCGTATCCGTGTAACGTGTATTTACTCGTACAGCGATGAGCGTGAATGGCGAAGGAGAGGAACGCGATCGTAGGGTCCATCGAGGGACATTCTGTAAAGCTGCCGCGATAAAAACGGTCAACGATCCGGCGCAGGCGGCACATTTGCCTAACCTGATCTATTAGAGGAATTAACAGCGACTGCCAACACGTCCAGGGTTAACCTGGTTAATCGAGTCTCTTTCTCTCTTTAAAAACTTTAAATCGGCGTAGGCGAGCTACATTCTGCGCACACTCCGCAAAGTTAATTGAACTAACGAGCAACACCCATCGGGCCACGTAAGCAGGAACACACGCAAAGCTTCGCAATTTTCTAATTACAAGGAAATCGGTACATCGCTTCAGAATGCTTTGAGCGATCCGTGCTTATTCGTCCGAGTCATCGAACGCTCGAACTATCGAAGCAATGAAAATAACTGTAATTTCTATAGTTTGCCCGTAATTTCTCATCCGTCCCCTTCGGACTGACGAGCCGGCAGTTTCTGAAATTGTCCGTCCTTTGGTTACGGTGTTTAAATAATTTAACTAAATTCCCTCACTTTCGCTCTTTATCTCATTTTGTTTTTCAAACATGTATACGGCGTACCTAGCATCAGAGACCATTGCTAAAGGCTAGAATAACACGTGCCGGGAATAGAGGATAATAAATCCGTCGTAAAGCCAGAACAAAGTCGGTAAGATTTGCCACGGTTTTATCTAAGGATCGAAGGTACTTTAGCGCAAATATTCTGTCCCTCGGGCTTTCATAAGGCGAGATAAAATCCACGTGGTACGACGTAGATACGAAAGTTCCATAGCCGGGTAAGCGGCGTAACGATGCCTGGTTCATTATCGGGCAAGGTTTATTTAAATGTATACCTACGTACCGTCCGTGCGGTTTGCAAATCGGCATTCGCAGAAACATTAGTATGAAGCGGATGAACCGCGCGGCCATGAAGAATTTCCAATATTCCAATTGGCACCGGGAGAGGAATTTTCTCGCAAGAAAGCGCGATGATACTGAACATTGTTTACGAAAATAATATCGCTCAGATTAATAAACCGCTACGTCCAGGCTGAAAACATCGGCGCTCTACCACCCGCGAAGGACTTTTAATACGGATTATCGTCGACGTCGACGGCGGCGGCGGCAGCGGCATATTTTCACGGTTATTCGCCGCGATATAAAATTCAATTGATCCACCGTGGATTCAGAACGCGCGCACGAGCACCCTCGATATCCACAAATACACCGCTGACGTTTTTCGTTTCTCCGATGCGACGATTCTTCCGAGGATTTATGGCCTGCGTCGCGCGTCGATGTCGCAAAACGGAATTCCCGGAAATTACGTCCGGTTTACTGGCCGCGGTTCGAAAGAAACGCAGAATTCTGGCCGTGTCAGTGTGAGCGATGGCCTCTTATCTCGGCGTAGACCCATTACTGGTCTCGGCATGCCGATCTTGTCAGTAATCCGAAAACCACGGAGGTTAACGGTCATCGCCGTGACCGTTCTTACATTATTGGACGCTTTCGGCGTATTTCCACGCACGTCCGCCGACAACACCATCGTCCAATCGTCGTCGATCGAGTGCGCGATACCGATAGCAAACTATATCAAAGTTCGTTACCAAAATCTTCCGCGCATGCGCAGGAGTCGTTGGCGCGACCAAACGAAAAGAGGATAACGGCTCTTGTTCGACTCTCGCAAAGAGCAACCGCGGATCGCCTGCACCTGACTCCGCGGCCTGTGCGTCCTAGACACTTCGGAGATATTTGTCCCTACGTGCACGCGGGTACTTTCTAAACTAGCGAGTCGCGAGCACGCGCGCGCGCGTTGCTTTCTAAATTTTTGAACTCAGCCGCGTCCACCGGCCAATTTCGAGTCACGGCCGGAGGCCGGCCATCGTAAAAGCGCAGGGAAAAGCGCACCGCGCCGATAAACGCCGCGTATCGTCCCATTGTGCTACCGCGTTCTGCCCGATAACGATCTAATCGAAAATGCTCCGTCTTGGCGGGTAACCTATCCGCGAAGTATATAAGCCTAAGAGACTGCCGGAGGGTTCCCTCAGTATCGCCGCGTGCCTCCTGGCATACATCTCGCCCGCTCCTCCGCACGACGATCCAAGGACCGGTGCTAACCTTCTTTCTTTATCCCGTACCGGCTGACAAATCGGTGATTCCCCTTTCTTTCCAGCGGGAAAGAAAAGCGCGAGTCGTGAAAAGGACGAAAGTAGGTAGCGCCGACGGAAGGGAAATAACAGCCGGGGAACGCAACGAGGAGAGCGGTCTCGCTTAGAGCTGTAACGGGAGCGTTTGGTGGCGGCCAGTCGTGCGAGGACCGTCGAAGGTGAAAAGCACGTATCCCCACCCCCCTCCCCCTTCTCTTTCTCTCTCTCTCTCTCTCACTCGCCGATTCGTGGCCCCTCTTTCTTCCCGCTGCTACGTCGCGACGATCACCTTGTCTCCGTTACTTTGACGCCCGGTATCAGAGCGTACGTACGTGCCAGTGTGGACCTCTTCGACATCGTCGTCGCCGTCTTCGTCCTCCTCGTCGTCGTCGCGTGGCAGCTACGCACCTCGCCGATGAGCCACGGTGCGTACGCCGTTGGTGCGCCACGAAGCTTTCTACCGGGCGTGCGATCGGTGCCGATGTTACGTCGGGTTTAAAGCGGGCCACGGGAGGAGGCGAGTCGTGGATGTGAACTCCTGGGAGGAAGAAGTGCCGCGGCAGCAGCAGCAGCAGCAGCAGTAGTAACAGCAGCAGCAGCAGCAGCAGTACCAGTACCAGCCGTCGCCATTTTTGTCAGTCGGACCGCGCGAAAGTTTTGTTATCGGTATTTTGCGCCGGTATTTAACAGCTGTTTACGCGGGTGTTCGACGTGGTTTTAAACCAGGACGCCTTTATGCCTCCGCATCGTGAACGTTTCGCGCCCAGTGTCATCTTACCTCGCGGTGCGATACGCTAGCAGAACATCCACCCCCTGTCAGCGCCTAAACAGTTCGGGGCTACTATGTTGGAATTCTCCGTACAGCATGCCGAAGTTGGTACGTACACGACGATCTGATGTTGACCGCTCGACACTACGTGAATGGAATAGGCGAAAGAAAGTGCTTTCTCGTCCGTCGTGCATTTTGTAACCTATCGCCGACCTTTGAAGGACAACGGCCGCGCGATAGGGTGTCTCTCACTACTACCGTTACTACCACCACTAATTCCATGCCCGTGAATACCATGTTCCGCATAGGCGCGCATGCGCGCTCATCGACATTTACCAATTGCGCAATCCTTCGATGTATTTTGAAGCGGACTTTTTGGGAAGGATGCGTAGTCGGCTCACGCGAGCGTGTATTAGAGTGCGTGTCGCTCCTTCTGCTCTGACAAAACGAAGATTACGATTTTGCGAGTATGACCGGAATCTTGAGGGATGGACGTTGCACGATGTCGCCTCGATTCTCTATCGATTTAATGCCATTCATCGCGCTTCGTCCTTTAAGGGGTTTCGCAAAAATTCGACCGAGGAATCGACGCGCCAGTGGCGGTAGGCCCGACAGTACTATCTAGAATACGTATATAGAATGTACTGGAGTCATATTGAACGACGCAATGACGTTGGCTATATCTAATAAAGTATCACCGCGATCATTCAATTGAGAACTGTTGCTTTTCGAGGTACAAGAGCACGGGGACAGTCTTGCGCAAGATTCCACCTGAAAGTCACGCGACCACCTCCTTGCACACCCGCGAAATACCGAGACGTGGCCGGTCACGAATTTTCACCCGTGATAAAATGCAAAACCTGGGTAAGAGATCAATGCACTCAGCGTCACTTTTCCGTCAAAATTTCAAGATGTCAATATTGCTGTCGCGACAGGACTTATTACTCTGCTGACGGCAGTAAATAAAATCGGAGCCGTTATCTTGATTTTATCAGGACGATACGAAAATGAACTTTTGCACCGTGTAAATTGCTCTTTCTCTCTCTCTCTCTCGGATTTTAATCGGTGAATATCATTATCGTTGGATCATAGTTGAAGAGGAAGGTTGGAATTATACCAAACAGTCTAAACTCACGCGCCTTTAGCAGTGCTGGTAACGTGTCACTGACATCACTCAGATTGTTCGAACGCTTCGTTGAATTATGAAGGATAATAATGGATAATACAGATGATATCAATTTCGTCGCCAATCGGGATGATAAAATTGCCGATTTTGCAAACGAGCCGCGAAAACGCCGTATGAATAATACAAGGATGCCGGTGGAATTGAGATCCGCGTGCGAACATGACAAATTCATGGCATATTATGATGGTACGAATGTAAGAGGCTCGTTGTAGTTACGTGACGTAAAGCTCGACGTGTAACGGGGCGGGGGGGGGGCACTTATTTTTATGCAGAGTGCGACTTATGTACAGAAACACGCTGGTCACTTTGGTATACATACGATTGTCCTCCTTTGCTTTTGGTTTGAAACTAATCCTCACCGTAAAACGTCTTTTAGCGCGAAGCCAGTGCGTCGTGTTTAGAGAAATTTGCCACCAACTTTTCTACAACCTTTCTCGCCGTTGTTTTTCTCACCAACATTATTTACACCGTCGTTGAACAGCTCGAAGCGCTGGATGGAACTTCGGTATTTCCATTTCCGCGAGCGTCGAAGCCGTCCTTCGATATCGAACGGGAGAAAACTAGTCTGGCGGATCGAGATTCGCAGTCGTTGATAACGATGCGATCGGTGACGTGATTTTCACGGCGTTCTTGAGTTAAAATGTGATGACCGTTCAAGGATCGTCTCGATCGAAAGAGACGTCCTCAATGAATTCAGAAATTACCCACACGCTTCCCCAAGGCAAGCTCCTCTTTATTAGAGGCATCCGGATTGCCCGCGATTTTCTCGCCGCGTAAGCCTCGAGAAACGCCCTCTGCTTTCTCGTCTTGTCGAAAACTCCATTAATTCGACAATTTCTTTCCGTACGAATGAAATAATATCTCTCTTAAACGCGATACACACCTGGCTGTTTTGATCGACGAATCGAACGACGAAACCTACACCACCGCGATGACTCTTCGCTGTTTATGGATGTTGACCGACAGGTTGATAATCGTGCAGGGGGAAAACGTAAGGGGCCTCGAGAGCCGTTTTGCAATTCTAGGAGAAGGTATATAAGCGCAAAATTCCATATGCAGTAATCGTTGTCTAGCGAGCTATATCACCGTGTTAGTCCTTGAGTTACATTCTTAGAATTCTCGGTGGGATTTGATTCTCTGAGCCGGCGGTTACTCCTAGCTCTTCGCCAATCATTCCTTTCGTACCGCGCTCAAATACACCGAGGACTGTTCCTAAAACCAGCCGCCTCTGCTCGCGATAGGAATATTAATTTGCTCCACATACACCAGCGGCTGTGCGGCTCTTCGAGTCGTTTTCAGAACTTTCCGTGGATTGAAATTACCTCTTACCTTTCGGCTCGCACGATGACTCTGTCTTCGACGGTATTCGTGACGGCGCATCGCGCATATTATGACGGAATTATCTTTAATTGTAAATGGGAGAGACCGCGGGAAATGTTCGTTGTAACGTAATGCGGTATTCGCACGCATCATCGATAATGGAAGCTGAAGTCTCTCTCTCTCTTCTTCCAGTTCTCAAGACGCTCGGCTCTTGCAAATATTTGAAAAATTCTCAAACACGGACAGACCGAAAGGTCTCGATCATTTTTCCAAGGAATTTTAAATAGCGCTGACGTACGCTTCTCGTTCAATAATTGACTATCTGAAATCTCGAGAACTTTATTGGATAATTCGGCACAATCGCGATGTCCGACAAATAAAATCTAATTTGCGTTCCACATACTTCTCTTGGAAAGTTCCAATCTTTTGAAGTGCCCGAAAATCTTGGAATCTTTCAACTTCGATCCATAACACCCGGAGTATCAGTCCGCGTCGTGATAATCGTCTATCGTCGGACACAAACTACCCAAGCATCTAAAATACACCTATACAAAGTTTCGCGCGCGGATTATTGTTACGAGAAAAAAAAAGAGCGTGAAACTGTGGCTATCGATGATCGAAGCTCGTCATTCTCACCGTTCCGCAAGGTAAGCGATCGCAACGTAACCAAGCCGTACATACCATCCGCACGCCCACGCAGGGTCCCTCGGCATAAACCATTTCAAGCATCTAACCACCGAGCGGAATACGAATGACTCACTTACGTATGCGCGATATTCTTCCGTTTTTTTTCCCTCTTCCGATCGGCGAGGTTTTTGGCGGTGCACGTTTTCGTGTCATCGATCCCGCCGAAGGTTTTTCGGTCTGCGGATGGAAGAGGAAAGCCATTGGGGCCGACTTGCAGACGAGAGTGCGATTACAGTTACCTTTCCTCCGCATACGTGATAATATTCGCCTACTTGCAACTCGTCTGGCATGCATCCATAAACCGTCGTGAATAATAGTCGATGCTGATGCCCGCGGCCTTCCGGAAGGATACGAGACGAAGGCTGAGAAAGAACAAAAGGCGACTTTTAAATCGGAGCTCGTCCGTAAGAGAATCACGGCTGGTTGACAGTTATGTACGTACGTCTGGCATTAATCGCGCCGCCTGTGCGGCCAGGTCTTTAATCGAACTGCTGCAACATCGGTGTAGATAATCGCTCGCGATGTATAAGTCGTCGAGAAAACTCGAGAATGATCGTCGATGTACGAGGCTGACAAGAAGATTTCATCGAATCGCACGTGGAGCGAGATTCGATGTCGATCAATGCCGATACGTCCCCCGTACTTTGATCATCCGTTTACCAGCGTTTTTAGTGCCATCGGACGTTAAAAATCTCGATAATAGTCTTTCTACGCTGGATCTCTCGCGATAATGTACATTCGAGTAGCAGACTTACCCCTCAAAAATCCCCCGACATTTGCGTCTCCACGAACCTCGCTGAATAGCGTCGAAAATAATTTTCTCCGCCGGTTTGTCACACCGAAATCGCGCTGCTCGTTGAATAATCCCCTGGATAAATTTAGATCTTTACTTTTACTTTTTACATAACAACATTATAAGACAGAGCGTTCTATATTGCTCACATAATATTGCAAACACGTGTACGTGACCCGGGAAAAAGAAAGATCGAGTATTACCCATTTATCCGATCATTACCCAATCCATACGCCATTCTCGATCAACGCGAGCTTTGTAAATCAGCGAACAACATCGAGAAAGCGCGCCTGTCACGGCTTTGAAACGCTGTTTACGCGGATTTTCCAGTCTCCGGACACTTGCAAAAGGCGGCGTAAGTGCATAGCACGCGTCGATGCGCGTAAAGCGTGCATCAATGAGCATCTTGAACGCCGCAAATGTGCCACTTACCGTTGCATCTGTCGTCGCGCTGGTGGAGGCGGTGGGGACGACCATTTTTGTTATATCATAGCGGGTGAGAGTGCGGGTATTTAACGCCGACTTTCTTCAGCCGTCGTCGACGTCGCTTATTCCCGCGCGCGACGACGTCGACGTTGATTTTAGCCAAACAGAGATGTCCAGGGAGAATGGATTTATTTGGCGTTGCCGCGCGACTAGCGAGATACGGCCGCATAATGGGTAAATCATGGGGCATAATTGGTAAATCACCCGCATTATTGCACGCCGCTTACGATGATTATCTAATCTCCCGGAGAATGCGTCGGCCGTTTCGTGGAAAACATTTCTGGAAACGCGCCGGGCGCGATTACGCGCGCGGCCTTGAAACGGGTTGCACTTTTAATGGGTCACCGAGTAAACGTAGCCTCCCCCTTTTATCCGCGTAGGATCGATCGACCCTACGGATACCAGCATTGTGTACGTACGGTTCTGGTCAGCTGTAACCCAGCTGATAGGATAATTAATGATCGCTCCAAGAGTACGCGCGTAACGCGCGCAGGTATTTCAAATGGAGATCCTGGGATTTTTCTGCTCTTCCGCGCGATTCGTTGACAGTGCTGGACGGAATACGCCGAAATTAGGAATTTTGCGATGATTTGCTGCGTCGACGATGACTCAAAACGGTCCTCCGTGGCAAGCGACGGGTGCGGATGAGAAATTTATGAGGCGAGAAAAGAAAGAAAAGGACGGATTTATGGCGAGCGATGAAAAATATTGGTTATTGTTCTGTTATGGTGTAAAAACAGTTATGACGTAACGCGTCAAGAACGCGGGGCGTGTAAACAAATGGATGTAAGTTTCACGAGGCGCGTACTAACGAGATTTGAATCATTTCGGAGTAAACATCCACCATCTCGAGACCGATCGCTCCAAACGCGTCGAGTTTCGAATTTGGCGTGACGCGTACCGTACGCAGCGGTCTCGTGGATGGATTTTTAGGATTTTAAGACCATTGCAAAATCTCACAGAATTCTCGCCTATATATCACCATTTTTACTCTACATTCATCATAGATCTTACTCCACAACTTTCCAGCGGTATCGTAGAGATAAAATCGTTTTCGAATTCCAGCCATCACCTCTGGTTTTTCCATGTAACACGTATAACGTAGCTCTGCTGGTTCGAAACCCAGCTTATACAGTAGGTCTTAGATCAAACGACCTTAGCGGTCGGTGCCAAAAATGAATAGAAAAAAATAAATTTAAAAAATCGTTTTCAAATGCGCGTTGCGATCGCGATTCAAAGGTTGCACGTATTAGCTCAAGTAGGAAGTCCCGAGTGACATCGTGATCGAGGCACGGACATTTCGTGAATAAATATGAATTAATACCGGACATACGTAACGTTCGGTTTGTTCCGCAAAGCACCGAGGCGCGGCTCGATATTCGTCCGTCAGGCCTGGAAGGTCGCGGTATCGCCTGGAGGGCACGCAAAGTTTATAACGTGGCCCGCATTAACAATTATCCGCGACCGTCGATGAAGCGCGATGACACCACGTAACGCTTCTCTCTTCTTTCGGTTCCAGCACTATCCACAGCCGCCGAGAACGTGGCAGATGGGAGCCAAGGACACGACAATGGTACCGGTGAGTAACGCACGATCTCAATATCACGTTTTCATGCCCAGGAGATTTTCCACGGCCGCCAACGGCGTCTTTCAAGTTCGGCGCGGTTCGAGAACTGCCGCTTTACTTACTTTTAGCGGGAATGTCGCCAAAGTGCGTCACCGGAAAGATTGGTGACAGTAATTCCCTACGTCAGGCATCGGCTTAATCTTCCCACACGGCTGCAAATTACTTTTTATTGACCACGTAGCGCGACCTGCTTTTCGCGGTGCTTTACAATGTTTTTATACCGCAGTCACATTTCTTCTTTTCTTTTTTTTTTTTTTTTTGGATCATTTAGGCGCGAGGCTAAGTCGAGCTAACGGAAATCTCTCGGTGTATCTATGGTTAAGGTGAAAATTATCAAAATGATTAATAGATCGTTTAATCGATTCTTAGGAAAATCCTACAACCATGCGTTTTCTCAGATTTTGCATAATTTTATCGCAGTATGTTAGTTTATTTATCGATGTATCGACAGTTTCTTTTTCTCACCGTTTTAAAGACATATGCGCCATATCGAAATATGCCTGAGAAATGGTCGTTGAGTCTAGCGTTGATTAAAATGGTAATCACTCGTGCTGGCACGAGAGATTCGGCCATAATGTTGGGGAGGGGAGGGGGGAGGCACACGTGTCCTCACCTTCGCATTATTTGGGCCTATAATTTATTTTAAATCGAAGCGGATGTCATCCGCTTTAACGTATTCGCGGTTACAGGTATCTCGGTTTTCTCAAATGCCAGCCGTACCATTTTAATCGAACGCGAAAAAATTGGTAACCAATGGAAATGCAAATGTAACGTACCAGGAATTCGTAAAGAAAGACTTAAGCGGCCACATTTGCAGCATACATTCGGTCCAGGGTCAACTGGTCCAGTTCCGAGTGAACGGCGATTGATGGTGGAATATTAATGCCCGTAAAACACCAATTGATGCACTTCGGTCGCCAAAGTTTCCTCAAACGATGCGACGTACTCGCGCCGGAAAAAAACTCCTCCCTTATCTGTGCATGGGATTTCTAGTTATCGCGAATAGCGAGGCGCGATCTAGTCCGCGACTTATCGTCGATCGTACGAGAATCCTCGACGCAACGATCGAATCTTTGCCAGAATCTCCTTCCCATTAGCCCTACCTCGACTTATTCCTACACTCCGGATTCATTATTTCGGATACAAGAGTATTTCTAGGAAAATTCTTTGCCCCGGTGCGCAGTGAATAGTGGCCGTAAAAATATTGAAAAACAAACGAGCTATAAAACGACTGCGTCGAGATAATGCGTTGCTCAAGCAAGGTTCTATGAGATAAATACGCCATATTCTCGACATATTGCGATAAATTCGAGCGCAAATGACTACGGCGGTGAACGTTTCAAATAAAATAGTGGCGAGAAAAATAAAGCATACTCATTTTTGTATACGGCATAAACGCTGAGATATCCTACACGATTCTCGCAGGCTTCGACAAATTTACGTAAAGATTTTCCTTTAGCCAACGAAAATTGTTGACTTGTGCAATTCCATTTTCGAGAATTGCGCAATTCCGATCTTTAGAGGTCGATGCGTATTCGCGTTGAAACGTCGTCAGGTATCGAAGGGTATATAATAATTCGCCGGGCGCGAGCACGATTCCGATCGACGCCTTCTCAAAGGTGCGAACTAGAATGGATATGAATCGCGAGGAAAAAACGGGAGAACGTTGAGCGTATAATACATCGTGCAAGCGCTAACACGCAGGAGAATTAATCGCGCCGAGGACCCCCCGTCTGTCTCGTTTCGCTCGCCACCTTTCCATAGAACTTGCCAGCAACTTTGATCGCGAGCGTTCCGCCCAGAGCAGCGGTTCTGAGCGAGCGAAGGCTCGTCGTGTTGTTCGCGCGGAAAAGAATTCACTTATCAGTGATTTTTGCCAGGAGAGACGCACAGCTGCGCGTGCCACCGATGTTTTTGTTTTCGCAAGCGCGAGAAGGTGCGAGGAGAAGATACCGAGATAGGCGTGTCCGAAGTTTAAGGTCTTCCTTCTCCTCGCGCCTCCTGACCTTTTCGGAGGTCTCCGCTCCTCTCCTCGCCTCTCGACGCGTTGCGCTCCGCAAAATCGAGAACGACATTTACGCGGCACTTCGCGCAACGATCGCGATTCGATCCCGCGCTCCTGAAAACTCCGGTTTTCGCGCCGACTCGCGCGCTTGTAAATCACTCCGAGCAGCTCGATAATGCTGGATGATACGCAGATTTTGTGGAACAGATTGCGCCTGCTTCGATCGCGGAGGTTTTGCGGGCTCGATGGAGAAGAGGGTCTTCGAAGGTACTCGAGGAGTGTCGATAAATCAAAGCGTCGGCCCTGATAAAAATCTACGCGACATTTCTACGCTCGAGAGTTATCGTTCTCGCGGCGAGTGCAGTTGCACCCGAATATTCCTCGTGCCTACTCCATGCTCAAAATTTCTCGGACCGATCGAGCGCGGAATTTCGAAGAGAGGAGACGGAAAATTTGAAGCAATGACCGACGGAGGCGCGTCTACGTATCGGCGCGGATGCGATTGAGACGTATGAGCCGTTCAGTGCGCACATCGATTACCTCCATAAAACACAAAGTTGAGAAACGCAATTAAATTATATATATATATATATTGATTTCTAAATTCCCGTTATAATATAAATTCAAATATATAATGTAGAATACATAAATACAGATATAGCTTTCGTCTAACGGCATATGAAATTCATAAGAAAGAATTGCCAAAAAATAATCAAAATGGCTACTGAAATAAATTACTTATTATTCAATGGCGAAAAAAATGTTGCCGTTTAATGGTGTTAATCTTTATTATTCAGGACAGTTATTAGGAATATAAAAAGTTACGACTGTACCGAGTGCTTTGACGCTTAAATTTGAGATTTTTCAAAAAGTGGAGTTAATCGATGTGTGCATTGAACGGCTCATATGACGGAGAGGATCCAGGAATTTCACGTCGATAGCACGTCGGAGAATGAAGCGGCAAGACGTGTATTCGTTGGCGACGCATCGCAGAGCCGACGACCGCGATTATTCGTGACGCAGAATTAGTTAATATCCAAGCTAACGTACGTGACGGTTTTAAGGCACGTGCGGGTGCTACGTCGTCGAAAGTGCTGACAGTTTTATAGTGCGTCAGCCACGTGGCGACGATAACGACTCGTGATTTCTTCGATACTCGGCGAAACCTCGAGTCGCACAGTGTAAACAACTATTGCGGGGGAAGTATGGAAATGATAAACAGGTTATACGCCTTGATTCGGGGACCGGTCGAAAACTTTGCTGCGCAGCGTCTCATCGCCGGTTGCCGTGCGAGGAAACGAATTATTTTCGCGAGTACGCGCCGCCAAGAGGTGTTGGGTCGACATTTTTATTTTCGATTAGCCGGGAGGAGCGATAGCTCGGACGCGAGATCGTATAATTGCCGCTCTCAAAAAGCATCAAGAGCGATCGCGCATTTAACGCGAGTACGTTGATGCATAAACATGTACTCTTGGACGAATACATTAATGCATGAGGATGTGCTCGTGGATAAAAATATAGACGGAAGATGTAACTCAGAGTGTCGGAGTATATAGATAGCTCAGACCGGCAGGTGTAATCGGATCGATGTAATTAATACATTTGTATTAATATTTAATTAAATATACGTATAAAACTGATAAGGCGCGGTGTATCGTAAATGAGTTGAATGTATCGGCGCGTGTATCGAAAATTGCAATCGCGATCTTTAAAATGGTGATCGTACGATTTTTGTATAAACGTGTATCAAAGTTGAGAAATGTTTGTTTTGGTACTTTGATATTTTGTTTTGAGGACATTTACGCAAATTGCGTCAAAGCCATTTTTCCTATTATTGGTATTCTATTTATTTATATAATCGATAAGACGTAACGCATAGTGAATGAATGAAATGAATCAGCACTCGTACCGAAAATGGAGATATGATCTTTAAAATTGTGATATTGCAGTTTATACGTATAAAAGGTCTAAAGTATTCACTTCGCATTTTTTTTTATTTGAATTTGCAGATATCATTGAATAATAGTCTGCAAAGTCGTTTTTCCGGTGTTATTAATATCTCATTTAGTTGCAAGCATTATGTCGTAACAGTCTGGAAATTAAAGCAAATGTACAAGTGACAAGCAGTCGCCATCTTTTGTCAAGCTTTTGCCGACTGATACCGACATCCGTAGGTTTTCCATCATCTCAACGTGGGTAATGTAACTCACTGCCTTACCTACGTTGCAATCATAGAAACGCACCGAGGATTTATTTTACAGTTATCCGCAGTCGTTATTGCAGTTGAGTTACCGACGATTCTCCTCGATCGATGCCCAACATACGATCGATAAGAAATCAACATCGGGTAACAATAAAAACTTTATTACCGACAAATACATTGCAGATCGTACTAAATTCATAATCCACTTATCTTACGACTTATGCGATCGAACGTTCATGATCAGTGATCGTATCTGCGAGGAAGGGGTCGTTACTGTGAAGGCAACCTGTTAGCCATGTCGAATGAGTTTCTCTGCAGTATTCGTCATAAACAAATTTATTACAATACCGTAATAATAAACAAAGATGCACTTTGTCATGCTTAATGCATAAATTCTTAAAGACATCAAATAATTTGCTATACATATCACTAAATAATTTTTGTAGAATAAAGCTCTCAATTTTCGTACGATCGTAGACGCTTCTCAATTTTAATTTAACGTACTTTGAAGTATCTATATTTATCTTCATTCGTCTCAATTACATCATCTATTTCTATACACTGTAATGTGCAAGGAGATGATATGTGGTAATAAACAGTTCTGCACGACGTAATAATAATCATTTCATAAAAACTCTTAAAAATTTATTCTGATTTTGAAAATTAGCATGATCGAAATAAACAAGCATCGCACGAGGAGGTAAATCAAGACTTTTCTTCGTCACCAAAACGATGATTCTTCCGATTTTCGACAAAATTCGCGAAAGACCAGAATACGCGTCCCCTCTCGCGCTGACACGCCAATCGTTATCTTTGCAGTATCGATCGTCATCCGACAAGTGGTACGCTTCCGCCACATAGTTTTTATATGTTAAAAAGCAGCTGGAACTCGCATTATCGTTCTTTAATATCAACGTAAACGGGAGTGGTTCAATTGTCGGTTAACCTCTTGTTCAACGCGACAATCAACATCAGTTTACCGCCAGCTGCTTCCTGAACATAACCAGACGGCACGTGACAATCACACGGTTGGCATACAAGATCTTCATGGGCCTCTTCAGCTCCTCCGCGCCGCCTTACTTCCACTCGCATTTTGGCAATCGCAGCTCGTCTGCGTATTTTAACAATTCGCATGTGCCAGACAAGTACCGTACTTTGGCTACGTTCCATCCGAAACGGCGGTTTATGTTTTTGCGTCCAGACCCGCTACTTTCCGGTCGTCGTCGTTCCGCCAGGACAACACCGCCTTTGTGCAAAACATACCTCGAATAGGGGAAAGAGAAATTCATCGCGACGACTATTCTCCAGGAATCGCTCTCCCAACCGGAAGACCTCGAAGCGTATCAGGGTTCGTCCGAATCGAGGGATCCCATCCGCAACGATCGTCGTGGCGCATACCAGTTTCTCGTTAAATCGCTTAGTCATGGCCCGTGAGCCAACTGGAAGTCAGTCAGTCGCTTTACATCCTCCCGTGGTCGGTGCGTAAAAAGGACGTCAAGTGGCCTAACGAGAAACCAGGCCATAAGGTCTGCGCAACGAAACACGAAACTTCGGTTCACACGGTTCCCTCGGCGGGTATTTCGCGTATCAGCCATGGAAGGCCTCGATGCGGCAATTGGGCGGTTTAAGGAGTTATAGAGGAGCCTCTTCGACGCTTATGCGCACTTAACAATTCGGAGAAGGAGCGCGCGAAATAATACCATTGTTTTTGTTCCGACGTATCGCGGCCGGGGGGTGTGCCTTGTTTTCGCGCGATTACATTTCGTACTCCCGCCGATATCGTACAGGTGCATTTTCTGAATTAAAGTTATCGTCGATAATGGTAACCCAAGGCTTATCGTTATCGGAGGCGAATCTCCGGGCAGGTTTGCCGAGGATTTCGTCGAAGAGAAGTTTATGGCAGGCGTCAGGGTGGAAGGTTTAGCGTAATCCCATATTCCTTTAGATAACCGTACGTGGACCGCGCGTCGGCAGGAACTATAACGGTCGACCTCGGACCGCCTAGCAACAAGTCCATCGAATGGCCAATGTCCTCCGTAAAGATCGCGTACCCGCGGTTACGATCTCGCGGATTTTCCTCCGACAGAAAGATTCCTCCCTCGTCCTTCTCTTTTCGAGACAAACCGCGGGTTAAATCGATTTCCAAGAAAGTCCTGTTCCACGAATCCTCTTCTCGACCTTGAAATTCGAAGCAAGGTAACCGGGGCAAGAGCGGCTTGGAGTTTGGACGCGATCAATGCCGATATGGCTCGAGAATTTCGATAAGCACTATCCGAGGATCGCGTCCAACTCGCCTCGAGGCACGTGGACGGAGTAGCGGTCCTCTCAGAAATCACCGCGTCTTTGCGGCGGAGTTATCGCGCGAAAATCGAATAATCGAGACGGGTTTCCCCGTCGCAAAATCCGCGCAATATTTCGGCGAGCGGAACATGATACTCGTCGAATCGCCGAGATCCTCTCCAAGTGGACTCGCGCTCCTCGCGACTTCGCGGAGTGTGCTCGCCGGACGTCCATAACCCGAGTAGCCCGTTGAGGTCTACGGGCGTGTAAATTACAATACGAGGCGTTTTGCGGCGGTTAATATGGCGGAATCTAGTCGTGCTCCGCTTCTCGAACTGGTATCTCCGGTTCGGCGCTCGTTATGGTTCTCTTTCCGTACCTTGTCCCAAAGGCTGGAAGCGATCCGTAGGCTAATAACGCGGCGTCGACGAGAGAGAGAGAGAGAGAGATTCCTCGAACCGCTACTGGATATCGTTTCCATACGAGATTAAGGATTCGATGGAGAACATGAAATGGAAGAAAGACTATCGGAAGTGCGTTAGATCGACGCATAGACGTGGGTGAGTATTTCAGGATTTCCCGCGAGGGGGGGAAAGGGGAGGAAGAGGTTATATATTTGGCGCGTCCGAAGTATCTCTCGCTCGTCTCCTCTCTATTTTTACCTTACTTTTTTTTTTTTATATAAATATATAATGCCAGATTGGCATTTCCTTTTACGCCTTTTCACGATCATCGAATCGTGCCTCCGGCCCGTCGCCTATTTCTATCCTCGGCCTTGACCTTTTAAGGACACGGCGCGACAATCCGCGCGAAGGGGATTTACGTTACAAAAAGTCGTTTTATCGGAAGCACTGCCAAGAGCAGCCGCGCGAGTTCGAGCCAAGCAAAATACGTTAACTCGGGCCCCGATAATATTCCCCGCGGATCGTTATTTCTCGAGCGTGTCGGGCAGCCTCGTCGTCGGAAATTTATTTTGAAAATCCGCGAAGAATACGAAAGAGTCGGCTCGTTGATGAAGGAAGAGAGGAGAGGGGACGGGGGTAAGAATCGTCTACGGCGCATTCGGGACGAGAGAGGTTTACGGTTTAGCACCGGAGACGAGGTCGCGGCGCCGTGCGAAATTTAATGTCACTTTCGTTTCTAAAGTAAGCGGGGCAACTGCGCCGCAAATCCGTCCGCGGTATCCGACTTGTCTCCCTTGGGCGCAAAATTTAGCCGCGTCGCGTATAACAGTGCGTGGGCATGGCGGGGCTGCCAAAAGAGCGTGGAAATCCTGACGTTGGCAGGAATATCGATGACGGGGCCGACGTCGATGACGAGCGGCGAGTGTACCTCGGCCAAAACGCCCCTGAGGAAGGCCTTACCGGCGACGCGTTAACAATGACGACGCCGAGCCAGCCCCTCGAAGAAGCGTCTTTGTACGATCCATCGATCGCCGGACTTCGCTTTTTTTTAGCTCCTCGATAAAACCGATGACGGCGTGAAATCGTGATTGAACGAGAATCGCCGCTGAAGAGGCCCGTATTTTTATAGGGTTTTGCTAGAGCGCAGAGGGACGAGGACAATGCGAAGCGGAGCCAAGATGCCGTGAAGAAGGTCCGAGGACGACGACGTACCAACGATGACGTGGTTCGACCAGCGGCTGAAAGTGGCTTTACACGGTGTATCGCTTGTCGCTCGTGATTTTTTTTTTAGTAAGCCTCGCTCGATAAAAATTATGACGGCGTAAAACTTATGATCGAACGAGGAATGGCGATGACGAGCGATGCTCGTGATCCTAAAGCGTAAAACGGTGACGACAATGTGTGCTAAAGGCAAAGTGTGGCGTGGAAGAAACGTATTAACAATGACGTACCAAATTCCCTTCCTCGATATACGTTTTGTACGATAAATCGATTAGGAGACCGGACTTTTTTTTCCACGACCTTTGAGTAGTCGCGATCGTAATAATACAACGAAATGATCGAGTAAGGATCGTTAGGGGAAGATTGGGTTTCTCATTGGTCGTTGCTAAAGCCTAATGTGATAATGATGTCTGAACTGTAACTACATCAAAACCGAAATCACGCTTTGCTTTGACGCAATAGCGTGATCGCTCGAACAGCCGCTTCGTTCGCCATATTAAATGGTCGGAAAGGTAGGCGTTACTGGCGGTAGTGCATTAAAGGTTTCGAGAAGACGTATTGCCGCAATTCTTTTACCGCTCGTTAAGTGCAAACCACGATGTATTCGCGAAATTTTCCTAGGCTCATCCTCTTCGCCTTGTGTTATGCTTTTCAAATGACATTGGGGACTTGCACGCTTCTGCGACGAAACGATCGTGTTTTTTAAGCGGATTATACCTATAATGGATCATCATTCGCAATAGGGTGCTAAACGATCGTGACATCTCCCGTTGATGATGAAGTACATTCCGCGTACTTATCAATCACGTACTCCTATCTTCGGTAACGATCGACCGTTGCATTTTAGGCACTGTTTTATAAACGAAAAATAACGACGGTAAATCGGAAGTACCTGTACCGTTGAATATTCGAACCCTTTCAGGAACAATGGTCCGCTCCGTAGTTCCAATTAAAACGTATACTCTTCGATACGATAACAAGAATATACTTTTCTTTTTGCGGAGGACAAACGCGGTATCTCGAAGTGTATTCGCTTAT
This sequence comes from Ampulex compressa, assembly GCA_038496175.1. Taxonomy (NCBI): domain Eukaryota; kingdom Metazoa; phylum Arthropoda; class Insecta; order Hymenoptera; family Ampulicidae; genus Ampulex; species Ampulex compressa. The sequence goes on from JBCFXI010000531.1 coordinate 50,016, forward strand.
CGTTAGATGCTGATTACTTTTGTATGTAAATAATACTTTTGAAGACTTTCTCGAGGAGCGCAACCTTTGCCGACATTGTTTGTGCACCACGAGGAACATCTTGCATAACTTCACCGACATTTCACAACGCGCATAACGCTTTTGTTACGGCACTGGGGTCCAAAGTTTTGAGCGAAATCCCAGCCCTCTTGTTTTGGCGTTTTTCCGTTAATAGACGCGGATAAAGTGTGATTCCCGCGAAACAACGTCAGGAATATTTCCGGGGGTAATGATTTTTAAACACGTTGCGTCACTGTTTACATTATCTTCCTGGTAGTATACTGACCGGCAATACCCAGCGCCAATAAAAATATACGAGTCGAAAAATAAGCCCGACTCTTATTCGGTAATCAGTCAATATTGATTAAATCTTTTATCCAACAACGATATCCAATTTTATCATCGGCGAGATGATAAATTTTCCTCGTGATTTCCATCGAACCCTGGTATATAAACACGTTCGGCGTGCGTCGCATACCTCGTCGTAAAGGATATTATTATTCTCCCGCTATTTTATCATTATATTTTTCGGCGCAATGGGCAGACTCGTAAAAATTCCGGTATCTTTGGATCTATTATAAACACGGATCCGTCCGCCAGCCTTGGCTATTTCGCGGATTTTTGCGCAGCCACTTTGGAAACGTAATGGCGCGCGCCTCCGATTTCGAACAATGGCACGAATGGCGACGAGGAACAATGCAATCGGGGTTTATTATGAAAATATACCGTATATTAGGGGCAATTCGAAGAACCGCTGGCGAATTCACGTTAACTTATATTACATAACAATGGCAATGATTTCATGCGCGGGAAGCGTCACACGATAAGGTTGGGGTACGAGAAATCATATCCGATCGCACTATCAAACCACTTTGGTCGGCCGACGAATTACACGTCACTTTATAGTGCAGAGTGCGAGGCTCGATTACGATGAAACTGACTCATGCGTGCTCATCGCAAGAAACTCCTCGATGCACTTCCTGCGCGAGTTCCTCGAGTCGATGAAAATCCTCACAGCGCGTTGCGATACACGCCGTGCGAGAAAGTGCGTTCGTATTTTCGGCAAATCCCAAATTTACGGATACACTCCGGCTGGATGCGTCGCAAAAACCTTCTGTTTACTTTTTTGCTGCAATTTATCAAGGCCATTAAGGATACTCTGTTATTTTCGTCGGTCAATTCCGAATGACGCCGAACGCTTCGCGCGCAACGGTAACAGCTGCTCGGAAGATATGAAAAAGTACGTTCATTATTCAAAGTCGGATAAAAGCATCTGGCGAAGGTCAGGCCACTAGCAATATTACAAACAAATTGGCCCCGGCCGGTTATTTCTCTTCGGAGAAAGAAATATACAGCCGATCGGGGGGGTACATTAAATGTTATGAATTATTATCGTAGGCCGCGTTTTTGGAACGTTAAATAAATCGATGGGATTGACAGAGCGGCGAAGCCCTGCCGGGGCTTTATATCTCGCAGTCGCGATGAAGAGCAGTGTATACGGACGAACACCAGGTATCGAGAGAGGAGGCGTTTGAACGTTACTTAACGTGCTTCGTAGAACGGTCGATTCGGCGAAATATTGAATTTCTATTTTTTTCTTTCCCGCTCCGTGTCCTCCTACTTGCTTCTCGTCGGTTTGCCCTTTCCCTTTTTATTAACGCTTTACCGACCGATTGCCTATTAATCGGCTTTTCGTCGCCAACGCTCAACGACCGCTGGCCTATTAATCGGTTTTTCCACGAGACTCTATTCGACCGGTACCTCGTGGATCGGTTGTCATGGCAACCGATACTTTGTTATTCGTTATCGTGGTACGAGCGTTCGATTATACTACTGGAAACTCGGATACTGTTATCTAGTTTTTTAAATAATAGCTACGCTTGGTTATAAACGCAGAAACCGAGTTTCATTTAGACGATCAGTCTAATCGCTCTCGAAGTTATTCGGTAAATGATTCTAGCGATGAAAGTGAACCAGCGATATAGAAGTAGAACATGTTTTGTCTGTAAATTTCGTGATATTCCATTACACAATGGTGAGCGCTTTAAGCGATATGTATTTAAAAAATATTAAACTGTTATTTATTTGTTTATTACTGTTTATTTTACCATAGACAAAATAAGTATTGCTTAATATTAATAAACATGAAAATAAAAGATGTTATTAGATTCGATCATCCTACAGTTACGAAAAGCGATCATTTTTATATGAGCATAAGAAAAGCGCATATATTTCCGCGCAGGAGTGTAAGCCGAAACAGAGTCGTTGTCAGACAGGATCTGCGGCTTGGTGGTCGAACGGCAGTGCGTAAGATGTTAAGCTACTACCGGTTGGTAAAGCGTTAACGTGCTTCGTAGAACGGTCTTTTCAGCGAAATATTGAATGTCCATTTTTTCCATCTCCGCCCCATGTCTTCCTACTTGCTCCTTCTCGATTTGTCCTTTCCCTTTCTCTCAAAAAGACGATCGTTCGGTTCGCACGGCTAAAGGCTGTGTCGAGAGGAGGGCGGAGGCGAATCCAGGATTGCTTAGAGGCGCACGATATAAATGTACGTGCGTGCGGCCAGAAATAAAGGCGCCATAATTAGGAGTTGGCAGCCGAAGTGTCTATCTGATCGTACGCGACCTTAATACATTATACATGCTCCCTCCGCTGACTTTCTCACGAGGATTCTCACATTCGTTCTTAGCCCCGTCACGATGCGTAATAGAACCCACCTGATCGTACGGCTCTCACGGATGGTTCTTCGGGGAGTTTCACGAGGCCTGGCAGATATAAGAGGATATATGGATGCGTGGGATTGATGCTGTACATTTACTCGTGAATTATGTTATGCCCGGCCGATGGAAATAAGCCGGTACGGCTCCTGTAATAACAGGGCTATAGAAACGGGCGTTATATTAATAGAGCGTATAGATCTCCTCTTTTTTTACGCGGACCACTTTATCCTTTGTCCCAAATTAGGCCCTTAAGGTAATATCGCCTCCATATCCGCGAATGTGCGTCATAACACCGCACGTCCTCTCTATTTTGATGGTCATCGATCTCATCGCGTCGACGCTTAGACCGATTCTTTATGTCGTATTATTCAAGTGCGATCCGCAGACCGGCACGAATTTATCGAGGATATTCGTCTTTTCCTTTCGCTTAATCAAACGGTGGGATTAAGGAAAGTAATTTGATTTCAAAGTACCGGCCTGTTTTTTCGATGCTTCTCAGAAGTGCCGCTTCTAATCGCCTCGCCAATCGTCCGGCGCTTAGACTCGAGTGTATCAATTACGCAATCGCTCAACACGGCGGTTTAAGGTCTGGAAGCGGTTACAATCGAAAGTCTGGGCGCGATGAACGATGAACGATTATCTCGTAAAACTCAACGACGCACGTTCACGTGCACGCGGCTACTTGGGAAAATCGAAGCGATCATGCGGTAGAAATTCTTGTCGCTATTACTCTCTCGATAAATATCCCTCGCGGCACCGGATAATTCCATAATATTTGCGAGGCAACACCGGCGACCAAGGAGGAAAACGATACTCGTAAGATAGATAATTCGGAGATATCGCCGGACGGCCTCTGGTGTCCGCCGACTTTCGGACCTCGGTTCGTACGTAGGTGCGCCACAAATCGAAGCGCGTGCGGCCGAAAATAATGGAAGCGCCGGTTAGGTGTCGGCCCTCTCGAGAGCCGATCTCTCGTGCATTCGAATATAACCAGGCGGGCCAGGCCACCGCTCGAAAATAGTCGCGAGCATTTGGGGTGGCAACCCGTCGCTTTTAGAGCGATACCGCGTGACGCATGAGCCTCCCTCTTTGCGCTCCGCAAACCAGCCGCGCCCCGAATTCGATGACATCGTTCGAATCGCCTTAAGGCCGCCTCAAAATGCCCGATATCGTTAGCCCGTCCCATTTCCCTCCCCATTTTCCTCCTTTCTTCCTTGCCCCATCGAGCGTGCGAGCTTAGGGATTTGGCCCAGTTATTCGAGGCGGAAGATGCGCTTCTGGAAGGCCGCGGAATAAATAGTCTTACGTGCAGCTTTGTGAACTATATTTAATGCTTCCCGGTTTAGATATAGATCGGCGAAGGATGGCCTCTAGGCCTCGACGCAACTAGATCCGTGCGAAGCACTTCCAAAATTATCTCGAAGTATTTCACGATCGTCCTTTTTCGCTATCAGGAATAGATCGAGTACGTACGTGCACGCACACGGCCGCGCGCGGTGTGCGTGTGCGCGCGAAGGCTGTGCGCGAGGAGAAGCAAGATGCACGGACTAGGAAGATATATACGTGGCGATTTTTAATTTCCTGGATTTATCGCTTGGCCGTTTGTAGGTCAAGGTACGAGGATAGTTTGTTTATCACAATCGGCGTATATACGTATATACTCGAGGCGGGAAATAACGCGGTGTCGCGCTCGGTACGTCCCGCTGTGGCGCTCGGCTAGAAAATTCCCAGCACGAACGTCCCCTCGAGGAAGCGATACCGATACTGTTCGCGATGCAGCGAAAGATTTCTATCGTCCGCGTGCAACGTAAACGCCAGATTTCGTGTCGCGATATTGCAAAAACCCCGACGCACGCTGAAGGCTCTCCGCAGAAACTATTGACGTGCACAAGCGAGATCGCGCGAGTGGGATAAGGAGGCGCGGTGTCGTCTTAAAAGTGGATGTATAAATAAATCCAATCGCGTACGGGATAAACCGTTGGTTTTCCTCGCGATTACGCTCCTTCCTCCTCCTCCACCTTCCGCGATTACGCATCTCTCGATGGACCATCCTCTCGATCCTATTTGCATGCGACCGGTAATACCCGCTAACTCGGTCGCTCAGGTAGAAAATCGGCGTGCAGGCGGAAAATCTCTTAACCGAATAAGGAAATCTTGCCGCATTTCCCAGAAGGGGCCGCGAAAAGAGGAACGCGATCGATATTGGACTTTTTCCTTGAACTTCGCCGGTTCGCCATGGTAACGAATCGTCCCCGTAGCACTCGTCGGCACTTCTATAGGCGCGGCTCGCGGCGCCTCCGTAAGCGAGGAGCTTCACGGGGCAGGAAACGGTGCTAATGATATATACGTTTTTCTTGTTTCAGATTCCTTGCAATTGTTATCGCATCTTGGTGAGTGCCATTTAATTGCTGCGGTAACGTACGCTTGCCTGCCTTAACGATCGTCGCTCGCGAACGCCCGGGGAAGCAATTGATTTCGTCCGCGGGCCTAATCTACCGCTTCGAGGGCATGAGCGTGCTTTTCTCTCGAGCCGGGCGACATCGAAATGTGGGTTGAACATCCGCGGTGGCTTATTAAAAAGTGCTCGAAAGCCAATTAATCCGTCAATCGTCGTGCCGCTAATCTTTACCACCGCCGCTTGTTGACTAAATAATTTCACGAGCTAATGGCTGTCATAACACGGAGATTGGGCGACTTTCGCTTCGGGGAACTCCATCCGCATCGCTGCATTCTCGGCTTTGGACGGGCATCCTACGGGCTTAATCGGGTAAATCAGGAATTCACGAATGCACGCGCGAAGGTCGAGCATCGCGCGAGAGGATGGACGAGGGATGATTCGAACTTCGCATCGACGATTCGAACGACCCTTCGCGCCGAGCTGTGTCGCACCTGTTTCGACGATACGTCAGAACGACCTTGTTTTCCGCGGAGCCCGAGGGATGCGCAAGGTTGTTGCCGCTCGAAATCGAGTGGTAACAGCTCGAGGAACGTGTTCAAATACACGTTTCCCCCCGCGGAGATATATTCGTCCAAGCCGGAGCTGGGATCGGCCTTTTCTATTAAAGCTTATAGCCGCCACTTCTATTTTCGTCGTGTCCCAAAGGGAGAACGGGATGGCCTCTCGAAATATCCTTAGAGGCTGTTGCTCGATGAAGTCGATCGATCGGCCGCTAATTGAAGGAATTTCCCGCGGGAGGGTACCATTCAGCACGCTCCTTGCACGTGACTTTTACATGCCGCCTGACGTCAGTTACGCGGGCATCCATAAAATCCCTGTTATACGGGGAACCGTCCTCGCCTCGGATGGCGCGCGATACGGGAGCACCTATTTGCTAATGCTCCCGTACATCACGAAATTTGAGAAACACCGAACTCCGGAGATTGAAAGTACCCGTTACAATGCAAATATCGCTCCTATGTATTTCGAGGGCCAGGATTGGAAAGCTCGGCTAGCTTTCGTGGATGGATTTCAAGTTCGATCCGTCTCGATCGTCCTCTTGCCTCCCTCCTCCCATGCCTCGACTTCCTCTCGATCCGTCCAGCGTCCTCGATCGCCGCACCGCGCTATCCGCGAAGCATTTTTCGTGCTACTGTAAAATTAATAGGAAGTGTATTTTTACCTTTTCGCCGAGGCTCTAGCGATTATTCCCGATTTCGTCGGTGGTTCTCCGAATTGGCGGTTAGACGTGAATTATGAAACCGCAGCGATGCCGGCTTATTCCGATGGCCGTCCGCGTAACATACGCGCTTGCACGAACCGTGCAGAAACTCGTCGAAGGTGAACTTCAATTTTCACAATCGCGCGCCACGCTGGTGCGCCAGTGATGTAACTGCCGCGCACACATACGCGTTCGCGAAATTATCGAGCCACTTTAAGGTCGTGCGCGTCGCGCGTGCAGAATGCGCGCAACTATTTGGCTGCGTATGCACCGAGCGCAACGTGACCCAAGAGGAGCTATTAGGCTTGCGGCTGCACCATGGAGGAGACACGTGCCGTGATTCCCCAGCGAGAACGAAGCCAGGATGCTTTGACGGGAGGGGGGAGAGGAGCTGTCTTTTTTTTAATTTTATATGAATCAGTGGAAACTGCTCATGGTCATCTGGGTACACATGACTGGTTTCCGATCCAAAGTGACTAATTCTGCTTTAAGAGTTTTTTCATCTTTTTTTTTATACAAATATTTTTTTTAATGTTTCTTAATATCCTCTTGATATCGACTGCTAAGGTTATTTGGTATAGGATTTACTGTTTAAGAGAGTTCACCAAAGCAACGGTATACGTATCGCGTGGAAAAACCAGAAGCAATGTTGCGGGTTTCGAATTCCTCTCTTCCACGTGGAAGACCGAGCTTCAACTACACCACCGTAGCTCCCTTTTTATTTTGTTTGTTCTTTAATGTTTTCTTTTCATTTTAGTGTTTAAATACTTGAGTAATGCTGATGAGCAGCTCATATGTATATCATAGACCTGAGTATATCTGTCTCATTCGAATTTACAGTATCTAAGGAACAAGGGTAATTTCCAGTTTCACTTTCAGTATTATGCGTACGATAAGAATACTTACGGCCGAGTCCATTCTCAAATGTCGGGTCTCCAATGTTACTATGCTCGTGACACAATACCTAGAAGCATCGGAATGGAACACACATCGTCGTTTTATGGGTGTCGCGTGGTATATAGGGAAAACAACGTTTCCATTTCTCAGGGAAGTACATTCTCATCGCGTTAAGTAATTGGATTAAAAATAAGACCAAATTATATTTCCGACATCGTTAAACGGCTCTCAAACGTATTATTTCGATGTCAATGTTTTGACGTATCGTTTCGTAGGATTATTCGTGCATAGATAAAAAATCTAATGTTTGTACAAAAGCATTATTTACGATCGTCATAAGCGTAACGATAAAAGTTCTCAAGAAACGCTGCGCAAAATTTGAACGTGAACTTCTGGTTCGAGCGGCAAAGCTACTTATACCACTTCACAAATATAGGATGATGGAAAAAAACTTTCGGCCTCCTCTTTGACTTTATCGTCGAACGAGAAAAATGGGTGTACGTAAGATGCATCGATCAAGGATAACTTTAATTACCGTCGCTGTGACGAAAAGGAGGGTTGCGCAACACTATCGTCAAACCTTTATGTCGTCGTTCGATTGACATCTGCACGCCAGAACGTCATGTTTTGTCGGCATTTCGACAGCTGCACTATATCAGCACTACTAATGGGCGATCGATCGTATTTAAAAATACGCGAGTCGCATTTTAACCGCACAATCCCTAAGCGCGGTACAAAGCCGATTCCGATCGATCGGCGTGCATCGGACGAGTCCCCGACGGCCAACGAGGGTCCTCATTTAGGGAAGAATGGCGAATATGACGGAAACACAAAAGATCGTGGCATTTCAGCAATGACAATGCCGTCAGGTGACACCGAAGAAAAGGAAGGTCGGGAAGGAGGAACGTAAGCGGCAGTACGCCTGACACACTTGTCGAGAGCGTACCTTGTACTCGCGGCCAACCGAATAGAATTGATCGTTACCATTCTTTAGACTTTGGCACGCCGGCGCTACCAGCTCGGGCAATTACGAGCGCCACGAAATTTCTTTAATCAAGCGCGCGACTTTCTCCCGCGTTGCCAAGACGCCAGGAGATAAGCAGCCGGCGGCCTGGCGATCGGAGGTAAAGAGGTTAACGAGGACTTAATTATAGACGAATATAATCATGTTTATTGGTCGGTCCCAATGCGCCGCCGATGCGCGGCACCGTCTTAACCGGACCTTGCGCCAATTAAAACGGCGCGTATCGAAAAACGTCCCGCGATCCGAAGCCGAATCCTAGGAGCCGCGACGGGACGATAATCTGTATGTACGACACCGTGACCCCACGGTCTCCGATACAGGCGAGATCATGCGATTCGCTGCAATAAAAGAAATATTAAATCGGAGCTCCGATTTTCGGCCCAAAATGGGAATTCGACATTCGCGAAAGGCGAATCTCGCGGTTTTTTTTTTTTTCTGTTTTCTTCATCGAAACGATGCTGCACGAGGAGCGAGGAACGCGATAAACGAGACGATCGGTACCGAGGCGTCGAGCGAGGCGCCGTTTTTCGCGATCTTAGGTTCGCTGAAAATGGAAATGATCGCACTGGTAACGCGCCCGTCACCCATCTCTCATTGGGCGTTTTAATTTGACAAGGTCAACATGACGAACCACGACGACGGCGATAAATTACATTGGAACATACAAAAGCGTGACCGCAAGATAAATTTTTAATGCTTTCCGCTTACCTTGTCGCGATAACGGCCCAAGAATTATGTCGGCCGTCGGAGCCTAATGCCTATCGGCGCTACTTTTTGTCCTTTTTTAAAAAGCCTTTCTGCACGGAGATAATGCTCGGCCGATATGTCGAACGCCTTGACCTTTTCGATGAATTGATATTCGCGTTTGACAAAAGATACGGCCTGGCGCGGTCTCACGTTTGGCACACTTTTCCAGCGGGGCATGGGTAAGGCCGTGGTTCTGGTTTCTTTGTGAACACGCCAAATGGGAATAGCGCCCCACTGTCGTATAGCGTTTATGAGTGACTCTGACGAGCTGCTATGACGATAAAGCATTTATTCGTTTCGCGGCATAACTCTTACGCGAGACTCTCTTATGATCCATCAGGGCGTATCGGCTGATATGACTGGGCAGAAATTGGCATTCATTATTGAGGGTAGAGGCACTGCCTGACCTACGACTCAACCTTTATCTTGAGCATCTCCAACCTAGTTTTCTTAATAGCCCTTCTTTTCGCGGAGCGCGAGCTCGCAGCGAGAGGAATTGTTTTACACGCTCGAAGAGAAAAATATCGATCGGACCGAGCGGTCCGTTGCGCGCGTACGAAGAACGGTACACGAGGCAGGAAGCGCGTTAACGTGCATTTCAGATACGTGACAATCAAAGTTGATTTCCGGCTACATTACCATCGACCTTTACCTCTTAAGTGAACTCTCATCAGAGTCCGTACGCGTTTCAAACGCATTCGTGTCCGGCTACGGCTATGACGATCGCGGAGAATGAAATTCAACGGAGTCTCGGTCCAGTTATCTTGGTGTTCGATTTTTTTCTATGCCTTTTTTTCCTTACCGCCGGTTTATCTCTCAATTTCATCCATCTATTTTTCAATTTTAATCATCAGTATTATTAACTTTTAATTTATCGAGCCACGCATCAGTGCCAAGGATTCATTATTCCTACACAACAACGTCGATTTAGATCGACCGAATTCTTCTCCAGAAGACCAGATGGAGAATTAAAATAGGCCGCTCTCTAAGAGCACATTCTGTGTATCGTCGACGGAGTAAAAATCAAGGCGGCAGCTTCGCAATAACCGCAACGAACTACTCGATTGTTCTAATGAGCGATAAATAACCCCCAGCGGACAAGGAGGCGATCAATAACGAAGCTCGATTCCCGGTGAACTCAGAAAACGTACACGAGGGGTCGAAATTGAATTGGCGCAATGACGAGTCAATGTCGCGTCGCTTGACTCCGGCGGTTGTATGTCGAAACGGAGGCACTACTTTTGAACTCGTGGGTCAAGTCCTTCGAACGGCCGCGACGTCGGAAGACGGACGATCGGCGAAACCGCGACTTCTTAACCGTCGCCGCCGACGACGGATTTCGATTTCCCTTTTGGCGGCCGACAATGGGACAATGATCCTTGGAATAAGGCTCTCGGTGTTTTTTAACGATTCTGTTGATCGACGCCCGTCGAAATCTCCTTTTATCCTTGGTCGATCGATACCGAGAAGAATCCATCGCGAGAAGCGACTCGTTGACTCGAACGCATGTCGTTCTTAGCCCCTTCACGGAATATACTCTCTAATTTTTAGCCCTAATGTTTGTTATCACGGCGAAAGTTTATCGCTCTTTCTTTACAGCCGTGTAATTTTTGGCCGACATTTCCAACGCCAAGTGCGCGTACGGTGTCGGTTGTTACTCCGCTTTTGGGCGTGTTCGTGCTCAATGAAACGATTCGTAATCATTTTAGTGGTCAGCACTCCCTTGAATTTGAAAATAAGCTCTTGCATTTACTTAAAAATGTGTGTACCTTTTTTATTTAAGAAAAAACATTTATCGCATAAACATACGCCGTGTTTATTTACGATATGTATTACTGTATTATATAAGAAGCAATATCTAGATTTGAATGGTATATTCTTTAAATTTTGTAAATTTCTCTCGCACCCCCGGAAATGCTCCCTCGCACCCTTAGGGCTACACGCTTGCCAGGTTAGGAAGAATCGTGTTGAGAACGTCGCGTGTTTTTCCAGATGCTTTTGACCGCAAAAGTATCGCGTCGATGAAAGGAACTCGTGCTGCGGCGCGTCACGTGCGTAAAATTTTCGAACGTGCAAACTTCTCGGGTTCCGACAGTGGATTCGACAGTTTCATTGATTTACGGCCGTATTTTGTATCGTGCAAATATTTTTCTCGATTGCCCCGTAGTATCGGCGTTGATACGCCACGATTAATTCTTATGTGGACACAAAAAAAAAAAAGAGGAGAAGACGGTATGCGCCAACGTAATCGTCGACTCACGTGCCGATAAAGCGTGACGCCCAAATTAACTACCGTATTCGTAAAAATGCTGGAGATAACGCGCCCTTCTATTTCACGGCCCCGCCGCGGCCGATACACGGAATCTTTGTTTGCTCGAGAAAAAGTCGAAAAACAGGCAGTCATTATCGGTGGTAAACCCGGTCAATAAAAACAAATTCCATCGCTTAATCCCCTCCTGCCACTGGCGCGTCTTAAAATCTACCCTTTTCGATTTCGCGCCATGAAGGAATAAGGTCTTGGTAATGGACCGTTAACCTCGCCTTAACCTGACTTTTTTCTCGATGTTTTCGCCGAGATAAATATATCTTGAAAGGCGGAAAGCGAACAAATATACGGATAGCGGCCGAATGGACAAACAAGAACTCATAGAAAACGTTTTACCTCGACGTTATAGCTTTGGCTTCGACTTCCTTTTGTTCCAAGGTTCGTGAACCGATTTAACATTAAGCGAAGCCGTCGCATCATCCATCAACGCCTGCGTTCGACTCCGTCTCTCATTGACAGCTCCTTTTTTTTCGTGGAAACGAATAACGAAGTAGGTTTGCGATTTGAAGAATCAGAAAAATACACCGCCTTCTAAAAGTCTTCGAATTCGCGCGTTTAAAAATATCGCCGGATCGTCTTGCACGTACAATTCTTTCGCATTGATCGATCGTGTTGTTTCACGCGTACTGTACTATTGTCGTCGAACGTAATAAGCGATATTCGGTAACAAATAATATTGACAACGTTAGTTCGATGTTGCCAAAGCGGTTTATCGTAACGTTAACAGACTATTCATCTTCTTTATTTTACTCTCTTCTTATTTATCTTTTAAACGTAAGGATGTGCGCATCGATTCAGGGGCTATTGTTGTCTCGCATTTATATTTCATTTCGCTCGGCCTCGAAGATCCTCTCTTAACCTTCCTCCGGGCATAACTGATTTGACAGCCAGCAGCCGAATATATTGAGTCGTAGCTCTTTAGCAGAAGCGGATAAAAGTTTCCACCACAGGGGCAGAGTCAATATTTTTGCCTTGTCATATTTCTGTGTCATCAATATCCTACTACGAATTAACTCCGTGTCGTTGAAGAGTTAGAATAATAAGCGTTCGTTAATTTACAGAAATTTTGTTTTTCCAAACGTAGCTCCTGAGACGCATCGAGCCAATTTCTGTTCCCCCGTAGATCGCGTCCGAAGGAAGGTCAACCAGATGCTTCCTCGCAAGCCTTGTTTTTCTCTTATTTACTCTTCTAGGTCCCTCGTCTTAATTCTATACACGACTACAAGCTTCGAGCAATATATACATTTCCAATATCAACGATCGTATACTGTTAATGCAAGTATTGCAAACTATCTTACCTGCTGTTATAACATAAGCGATGAGTTCTTCGATCGAATAACGACAAGAATAATTCATCGATTATTTGATCGATAATTAACCTCGTACTCCACCTTCGCGGAGCGCGATTTGACCTTATATGAGTTCAGTGCAGACATCGATTAACTCCATAAAACAAAAAGTTGAGAAATGCGATTAAATAATGTATATTGATTTAAAAAATTCCCGTTATAATATAAATTCAAATATATAATGTAGAATGCATAAATGCAGATATAGCTTTCATCTAACGGCATATAAAATTAATAAGAAAGAATGGCCAAAAAAAATCAAAATGGCTACTGAAATAAATTACTTATTATTCAATGGCCAACAAAATTTTGCCGTTTAATGGTGTTAATCTTTATTATTCAGGAAATTTATTATAAATATAAAAAGTTACGACTGTACCAAGTGCTTTGACGCTTAAATTTAAGATTTTTCAAAAAGCGGAGTTAATCGATGCGTGCACTGAACGGCTCATACATACCGTGCAGAGTTAACAGAAACGACAAATCGAAGTTTCAAAGATCAGAACCCCGTAAAGAGGGGTCCTCATGTTCGATGATCCGCGCAGATTTTCCCGATGTTACCAGAGAATACCCGCTGGCCTTTGGCGTACGTTTTGAATCCCAGCCAAGGTGCACCCTCGCACGTGTATTTGCGTCAGAAGATTTCTCGAAGTTCTCGAAGGCGGCGGCGAGGGGCCGTTAGAGGAACCGCGGGCACGTATAAAGCCTCGTTGTTTACTTCGGTGTACATAAAGTTAGCAACGAGGAAAGGGCGTCTGCTAGGCTCCCATGCGAAAGCAAGGCGAAGGCGGCCGAGTGCTTGCCCCCATAAAGAAACTGGCAAAGCGGGGCGTATCGGCGAAAATACACCACAAAAACCTTCTTCGAACGATACAGGACTTTTCGCAAGCTTTCCTCGAATAGTCACATCTATTCGCTCTTTCGCCTCATACCACAACTCTCTCCAACAATACTCTAGAACTAACTAACTAAAATATACTCTTCGCTCTACTCGAATATGCATATCGAGTGTCTGCACGAAAAATAATCTCGATCACATCGTAGGCTAGGGGTTACAAGGGCGCGAGTTATAATCGCGTCAAGCCGAGGAACTGGTAAACCATGGGGAGGGTGAGAAGAGAGAGGAGTGCAGATAAGGGGGCAGAAAGGGAATAAATTCTTTCCTCGCTCGTAAATTCGAGAGTGGAGAAACCCACGGAGGAGAAACGGCGGTCGACTTTGGCGGCAGGAAATACGGGGCAAGGAACCGGCCGCCGCTTCCGCTTGGTTTTGCCGCGGAGGAGGACGCTCGGTGCCAACGAACTCCCAGGCAGGGTGAAAAAAAGGTGTCGAGGGACCTCGTCGCGGCTAGCGCCTCTCCTCGTTCCGAAATTAACGCCGTTCTCACAATGGTGCGTACGTACGTGACGCAATTTGAGACATTGAACCTCTCAGCCTCGCTGGTATATCGAGTTTTGGCCGGCCGATATCCACCGAATGCGGGCCTCCGCGATTCTGCGTCCTGCGCAGGCCGACGCCCCGCGTATTTTTTCTCCTTCCCATCGATACTTCGCAACGATCCTGCACGTGAATCAATAAACTTTCTGCCGATTCTCTATTCCCGTCGTTTCAGAGATTTCTAGAATTGTTTACCGTGTTATTTCGAGCGTAAGTTTAATATAAACCGCAATGTAAGATAGCTGACGTAAAAGAGGAGATTCTTGTTTTGGGATCGCAAAGGGTTAATAAACTCGATTGTACGTTCATGGTCCTATTTCGAGTGTGGGACACTTTGTTGATCGTTTCACCATCGATGATCCGCAACGATCGTGGATCATCTCGTGGATCGATAAACCCTCGGTCGTATGCGACTATCCACAATGCGCCTTTAAGAGATCCCTCGGCACGGCCATCGGGTATTTTCAAGCGTAACTCGAACGTAAGCCGTAATGCGAAACGGATAAAACTTTTCGAACCGCACAGGGTTAAACCGTGTATCTTGAAACGCGGCACTCGATCGACGGCTATCGCAACGCACCGCAGTATCTTTTACCGAGGCAATATAATGTGCCAATAACATTATCAAAATAAGAGGAAACGAGCGGCGCCAAGGAAACCGCCGGAGAGGTTTCATGCATCGACTTTCTGCCCGGCTATTTCCGTGCAAGGTGCAAATGAGGTTTTCAGATCGTCACCCTGCGGCAATTCCTCGGCCGTTTTCTTGCCCTCGGTGTTGAATTAATAAAACGTCGGGCCTCGGGACTGGACCGATATCGCCTCGTGTGACATGCCAAATGATACGACGCAGCCAATCCAGTTTATTGCTTTGCGTAATAGAATTTCGAACAGGCGCGCCTCCCGCGTGTCGCGCGATCGTATCGTGGCGCATGAAATCGAATCGTTCCAATAATGTCAACAGGACTGTCATCCGTCGAGTACCACTCGCAGATTGAAACGCGATTCTGAGAACGCGCGATCGTGGCTAGCTATCGAAATTTATCATCGCCGGTGTTAGAATGATCCACGGACAGGAAACGGCCAGGTAATCTTCCTCGAGTATCGGGAATTACGTGCGCGTGGGAAATGGGCAGATAAGTCGCGGACCAGAAATCGCATCGCGAATACGAGAGCGCTTTATTCGGCAGCGCGAGATACGCGCCCTATCTTTTTTACCGCGTATTTCCACGGCCCGTTATCTGCGCGCCGGTACGTGCCAGCAGAAATCATTAAGATAGAGTCTTATTAAGCTATCTCCGGATTTCGCCAAGCTCCTTATCTCGGATAAAGCGAGCTGCTATTTCTGAGACAATAATCTAGGAGGATGATTAATCCGCTATTAATAGAGATAACTCGGAGGAAATCGGGTGCTCGACGCTGTGGACTAAGTCCAGGAAAAAGGAGTAGCATCTAAGGCTTGGTTTTTTACAATTGAATACGTAGAAATCTCGAGTGGACTGAGGCTGATTTCCGCCACGCGTCATCGTTGTATTTTGCAAAGCATTTCCACCTTCTTTGAACGTGAAGATCCAGCAAACCCTTTACGCGACTTAGTAATTCGGATCGTTTTACCGATCACATCTTCGTGGACGATGTAGGATGATATATAAAATAAATAAAGATGCCACCATGCGATGGTGTCTGATTGGTATTCCTTCTAAACGTTAATCGCGGAAATATCGTTTATCGAAGTATTCCTAGATTTTGCATCTTAGCGGCACGACACGTGTCGATGCACTACATAGGAGTCGGCAACCTCTGAGAGTTATAAGCGAAATAAGAACGTAGCCTCGTACTGTGTACCGCTTGAGATATCGATTTGTATGGTATGCAGAAGGGATGAACGTCGTTGCAAGGAGTTACAACAAAAGATTTCGTAATAAAGTGCAAGGAGTGGCCTCGCGACATGCGTCCGTAAGTGGCGGCGTTGGATTGAACGTGGGTGAAACGAGGAAGAGGCCGGTAATGATTTTATTTCTCGAGTACCGACGTCATACAAAATTTAAATGACTTAAACGGTATTGTGCTTACGACGCTTCTCGGAAACGATTTTCGTTAATTCGTAGTACAGATACGTGCGCCAAAACGATACCGGAAATGACGGATATCTTTTTTCGAAAAGTCGCACTTCATCCTGGACATAAGAGAGGCATAAGTAGCTCTTTGGTTATACAACCGTGCACTATAGTTGAAAAAGACATTACTCCCCGCTTATAGCGAGCAGATAAAAGTCGATACTTTTTTTCGCGCAAAGCAGACCGGTGGAAAATCGATCTTAGCCACTAGTCTATCACCTTTGTCCGCCCGACGGAATATTTGAGTCAGAAGGACGAATCGTGACTTGGCTTTCTTTTTCAGCTGACCTCTTCACATTTATAAGACCTCAGCTTCGTAGAGAAATTCGAATTTCAATAGCGTCGGCTTATTGCAAACCAGGGCCGTCCTTTCCAAACCGAAGTATCATCGCCTCTTTTCGAAACATTGCATTTACTCTCCTTGCAGAAATACACGTGACGAAACCTTTGCGCTCTGAAAGGATTTTATCCGCTTCGCCGACAGCAACCCAGATTTTAATTTATCTTCGAGTTCCATTACAAGGTGTACATCTAATCGTCGATGGAATGTTCAAAAGATGTTTTTCCAATAACCAGCGATAGACAAGAGTGCCGGGGATTTATTAGATTCGAGTGTACGAAACTCGGGACTTATCGATAAGGAAAAAATACGATGTCGAGCGGCACTCGACACAGGAGCGCAGAGGGTCAAGCTTGGCGAGCGATCGAGCCACGGTTGGCGACTGTAACTCTGCAAGAGAGTTAAATAGTTTTCGCTTGGATTAACGGCCTACATATTTCTTGCTAAGACGGCGCGATTCGAATATGAGGTCATCAATCCTTGCCCGGGTATTCCTCATTACCGTCGTTAAAGGCAGGATTGAGGACGGTTATAGTTTATCCACGTTGCCCACTATAATGGACCTTGACAATGCGCCCAACATTATGAGGGATAATTTTATATTACGACCTTGTCTGCGTTTGGGAATAGCCATCCGCTTTATCGACCGTGGAGTCCATTGAATAATTTCTACGCCATCAAAAGAACTTGTACGGTAATGCGACTTTAATTATCGAGCTGTACTATTGCGGGATACGTTTACGGTAGCATCATTTGGCGCAACCTTTTCCACGTCGCGCTCCTTTGTTCGCCTTTTCCAATTAGAAAACTGATCGGCGTGACAGAGGAGTATCAAATACAAAAATAGTATCTGATATATTCGAGCTATTAATAAGCGGCTCCTTATTGCGGTTAAGCGAATGTGCATTATGCGCGCGTTAAAATATCACGCCGGTCTTACACGGCTTATATACATGGACGATCACCCTTCAATCTTCGAGCCAGTCATCCGTAGTAAGGTCTTCTGAAAGAGAAGGGAACACCGACGGGAAATTACACGTTCGATGAACACTTTGAAGGCAGTGTCGCCATCATCTTTGGACGTGCCCCGAGTTTTCGAAAGTTCCGTTTAGACAAAGGATCCTCCTCGGGGGTAAAAGGAAGCGGCGCTACTTTGTCGAAGGAACGGCCAAAGGCAAGGATCAGAATGTACGTTCTAATCCGGCGAGAAAGAAAATGCGCAGATCGATTGGCAACGTCGTCGGCTCATAACAACCTGTGGTTTGTTTGCCACCCTGTCGTAGCAAATTGGAAGGATTCCAAGGATGCTCGTGCGACCAGGATGTTACGATGATTCACAAAAAGAAATGGCCGCGTACGTGTCAAAACATTCTCTTTTTCTGGTACAAACATCGGGTCAGTCACACGGTGTATACGATCTTGTGCCGTTCCCAGTTCTAATTTTAATTGCCAAACGGTTAAAGCATCGACGTTCGAGTGGAAATACGGGTTACTGTTCTCGGCACAAAGGGCTTATATCATGATATTCTGAAATCTTGATCGCCAACGTGCGATGCGAAGCGAAAAATGTTGTAGATCTATCGTTTAGTCCGTTTGCAGGAACGGCTTGTTTTTTTTTTTATCAAACCATTTCATTTATTATCCGGTTTTTTTTCAAAGTTCCCTTAGATCTTGCAGGAGAGTCAATAAACGTCAACGGGTCGAGCATGAGCGTAGCAAGGGAAAAATATTTACGCAACTCGCGTGTAAATGTTATTGTTCCGCCGGGAAAACGCACCCACTGTAAAACCTTCAGAACTGGGCATTGATGCAAATCGAAATAGAGTGCCAAGTGTTTAAGCGAGGAATCGAGCAGAGAAACGTCACGAAGCCAATCACTTTGCTCGCCGCAGATTTTCGATCAGCAGACGTTAACATCCTACGCTCGTTTGGAAAGCTAACGATCATGACAATGATTCGTACTTTCTTTTTTAATTTTACTTTTCAATCAAAATTAGGGGATCGAATATGATCGATAATATCGTTATAATCGACGAATACTTTTACTATAACAGGTTTAGAGTCTTCCATAAGGAATAAAAAAAAAACGTGGCCTTCCAAAGCCAGGCTTCGTTCGTTTTCGGAACGTCCCTTCATCGTGCTTGGAATATCGCACAGTCGATGCTGTAATTGAAGTAGCCCGTGCAAGGAGTCCTTCTGGTCCAAAATGGAAAGGTCGGTTACCTATTTAGGCTCGCAAACGCGTCTAGACTCTAGACAACGTGCCGTTAGCGATTCTATGGTGTCTACGTACCGCACTGCCGAACGGCAGGTGTCCATCGAGACCGCTTCTCCCTTCTTGGCATCCCCGTTCCACCCTTCGCACGTACTGGCCGTGTCGTTGAACTTGAAAGAACGGCGAGTTCCCTTCTACCATCCACTCAGCCATCGAGAAAGCCCGAGGGAATATCTCGTGGCCCGCGAGACAAAGGTGAACCATAAATAAACGCTTCTTCGATCGGCTAACCGTGATTCGAACGTAGACTCTATATTGTCTTTTTACTATTCAAAACTAAATTCACGAGCGACGCACCACGATGAGATGATTGACGCGTCGAGGTATCGATTCGGAGGTTTTGTTCGATTCTTGGAGGATAAAGTGCGTTCTTTCGAATGGGACCAGAGCCAGGCCTCTGGTTATAGTCGTTGTCTCAGAATTTGTATGATAATATAGCGAACAAAGCTGGTTTGGAAGAAGAATCGCGTCGCAGGTTGCAGAAGCTGATGCAAGCTCGAGCAGCTCTTCTCTTGAAAGGATGTTTTCGCGCGTTAACGATTTTTCCGTGATCCGGGTCATTTATGTTGCATGGATTTCCCCGGGCACTACCGATAAGAAAACTTTCATGCTAATTCCGCAAGCAGAGGAAAACCTTTTTCAGTCTATAAACACGCGAATTATTGATGGCGTTTGCGGCATACAGTTGAGCCACGCGGTCGATTTTCGTGTATAAACGATCCGTAGAAAACACCAGGTATTTTTTGGTCTATTTACGCTCCTGAATGCAGCGCGAGTATGATCGCGAGAGATACGTTCTCGGTTAGCCGTTCCCAAAGGGAATAGTGGCAACGTCCTTGTTAATTCCTGACTAATTTCTCACGTTGCAACAGCCCCGTTTCTAGAAATTTTACTCGACGGCCCGTTGAGCACGGCGAACATTCGCCGGATCTTGATTTTTCCCAATTTAATTCGCGATACTCGGCAGGTGACGTTACGACGAGGATAAAATTTAACGACGCAGATGTGAAAACATTTCTCGCGCCACGTGTAGGGAAACAGAAGAAAATCTTAGTCATCCGCCGTGCCCCATGGTTCGGGGGCTAATCGTTACTTCTCGAAACCGCAGACCTCTCGGCGGGCTGCTGCAGAATTTTGGTGAAAACATTGTAGCCACGTAAGAGAATTACGCGCTTAAAATACGCTCGAAAGTTTATGCTTGGATTTTGCCAGACGTGAATAACTTTCATGAAGTCTCTAGGAAGATGGGGAGAGAGAGAGAAAGAGACAGAGGGAAAGAGAGACAGAGAGGAAGAGAGACAGAGAGCAAGAGAAAGAGAGAGAGAGAGAGAGAGCGAAAGGGAGAGAGACAGGTTAGAGAGAGATAGAAATTGCCGTTCACTTTGCCTCATCTCGATGTAGGACACGGTCGCCGGAATCACGTTAGGATGTCAAGACTAAAAGGGGTTCGTAAAGAAAGTGGTGTGGGAGCGAGAGAGGACGTGCGCGATCCGCGGAACGTATCGCTCCGTAGCCCAATTTTGCGGCTTCCTTCCGCCATGCGGCCGGCCACGGTTTCCGAGTGAAATTACCCGTACCGAGGCCGGGCGTCGCGCATTATCGGCGAGTATACGCCATCGAAACGGCCACGTATCGTACACGTGATGTGCCAACCTGTGACTCGCGCCGTCGATGACTCGTCGTCGCAAAGACGTACCTCCGTTTCGCGGATATATCCGACGAGAATCACGTCGACGCGACCGAATGTCGTGTCCGTTTACTCATATTGCGCGATACTCCTGACTGCTTATCTCTGGCGACATTAGTAGGCGCCGTTCGAGTATCCGCTAGTTGCGAGGAATAAATCTATTCTATCCAAGTCCAAAGGCGTCCGATAAAGATAGGCGATGCGTAAAATCGGCGATGTGCGATCGAAAAGCTTCGATCCCTCGTTCCGAGTCGGGTTTTACCAGGCTATGGGTTCGCGGATATTTTTATCCGGTGCCGTGTGAGTTTGGTCCGACGTCGATGCTACGTCACGGCGCACCTATGAACCATACGCGCTGACGAACCGAGAAAATGTGACCCTGCTCGTTTGATCGGAAGGCGATTCCATAGATGACACCTACCGTTAGATAGGTAATTCGATTTACCGCAAGATCGCCGACGATGACGTACTCTCCTGTCCGATAGATTGTTTCCGCAATCTCTTTACGTCACGATCGTGTCAACTGTCTAGACGAGGTGAGTTAAGTATCGAG
The DNA here is from genome assembly GCA_038496175.1 of Ampulex compressa. Taxonomy (NCBI): domain Eukaryota; kingdom Metazoa; phylum Arthropoda; class Insecta; order Hymenoptera; family Ampulicidae; genus Ampulex; species Ampulex compressa. The sequence continues at coordinate 71,183 of JBCFXI010000531.1, forward strand.
GAAGGATTTAACGTAAATTTAGACTTCCTAGGCACGGATAGATCGGAATTGACGTGAGCTCCTACGAAGACGGTCGGACGTTTGATTATCTTCATGAATATTAATAACTCCGTGCTTGGAACCGAAACAGATACGTTGCAACGTATCTTACTTCCTGATGATATTAGCACAAATGCAGGAAATACTCTACGGACGTCATACGTCCATCGATGATGCGTATTGGAGGACATAATCTTCGTGCGTTTCTATCGCCGATTCACGTTCCTATTACTATTTCTATTACCAAATCGCCGACTTCGCGTAAACAACGACGATCGACGGCACGATTGGACGTGCCTCCATATCGTTCCCACGGATAGCGGAAGAATATGGTTTACGATGACGAAAGGATTACGCGAAAAGGCGTCGTTACGTAATGTCGCGGAACGTGGAGCGATCATGAGTGGATGTCACGCTGCTAGTAACAAACAAAAACATTGTGAAACGAGCGCGTGGCGCGCCTAGCTCCTTGGCCGTTCTCGAGGCATCGATAGGAGGGCGGCTGTGTTAAATGTTTAAAGAACGAAATCGAACGATACCATCGACGGGTCGTGAGCGAGTCCTTGAACGTGCGAGCCTTATGGACGAGTACGACAAACCTAGCCAGGCCGATAGTTCCGTGGCCGTCCTTCTTATACAGGAACGCGTTTAAGGAATCGCCACGCACGCCGGTTGTCGTTTCGCCAAGGCTGAGGCACCCATGAGAGCCGCACGCATTTGTTGTTCGCTTTGTTCGATAAGCTAAACTTTTTTGTCCCCGGGAATTCGCAACGCGCGGTGCATTGCGTCAAGGTGGCTTCCATTGTACGCTTTGTTCGATTCATGGCAATACCATGCCCTCTTCTCAACGCTCCTTTCTTTTTATGTTTCAGATCCTCCCGGGGATAGCGTGTACATGATATGCGGCTTGCTGATCGCTATGGTGTTGGTGGGCGTCATCATCGTCCTGCTGGCCGTAACGATCAGGTTGGTATATCGGACCGTGCGATCCTATTTCTCTTTTTTTTCCCCTTTTGATCGCAAAGATACGAGGAAGCGAACACGCATCCATTGTGAAAATGCGCATTAGCGCAATCGTCGGACACTTCGAGCATGGTACGAGACCGATGACAGCAAACGTTTCTTCCCTGTGCAATCGAGACTTTGTATCGGGTCGAAGCTCACTCCCGCGCAAATCTTGGTTTTGTCCATTCACACGTCCTCGTCCATTATCTCGATCTTTTTTCTTTTTTTTTAAATTTATTTTACGACACCGATTGCTAAGGTCATTTGGCCTTGGACCTACTGTTTAAGGTGGGTTCCGAACCACCATAGCTTTGGTATACATATCGCATAATCTTGGTCTTTTAATATGGGATCCATTGTTTGAGCTGGGTTCTTAAAAAAACCGGGATCCTATAGTATACGCACTTAATGGATAAATCCAGGGGTGCTGGGCGGGGCATAAACCTCTTTATTACATTTCCGCAGAATGATGCTTAAGACTCTATACAAACATCTTTATTGCCCTTTCTCCGAACTACACATGGAGCATCGGCGCGTGCGTTTAGTGTCTGGTGTTTTGCATATTCCGAGCAGAGCGCATTGTGGTTCTTTTTATGCATATCGGGGTAAACAATTCCGTATGGTTCGTTTTACACCGGGATAAAGTAGAGCGACTTGCTTGATAAATGATTTGCATTCGTAAGCTGATCTTTAGTCGGTACGGATGCATGTGTTTATCTCTATCTTCCTCGTATCTTCGCTTACATAATATAATAGTTTATGATCATATAAGAAATTAAACGGACCAGTGGAACAGCTTCGTGAGTGGTGTTTTACATTTAGCGAAATGAAAGGTGAACGAAGAAGCAAAACAAATCTCTGTCGAGAACCCAGAAAAAGTATTCCAGTGTCGTTCATACGCGCGTGTCTTCCAAATTGTTAAGGAGATAATTGATCGTTAACACGAATGTATCGTTAAGACGATAGAATTAGAAAGTAAAGAAATCGGAACGGTTTTCTATATTAGTTCTGCTCTTAATTAAACATCTGAAAAATTTCTATTTATTTATCCAATACTTTGATTAGTAATCGTCCCTATTAATATTCTCCATTAGCCGTACATTGGATTAATATACCTACGTTATGCATGACCCTCAAGGCAGACTGCATATTCCAATAAAGTAGGTTTTACCTGCTCGTGCGAGCATAATATCGAGTTATACAAAAATGAGCGCTCCTCTTCGATTGTAAGTAGGGTACGTACGGCCACGAATAATTTTGCGCGTCAGCCCACACGTTAATTGTATTTTAATTGGATGTGCTTCGACAAATCGCAATGTATTCCTTCACTAAAAGTTCCATCCAATTAGGGTCAACCGCTAAGAGATATCTCCTCTCCAATACGTTCAATTAACGTCAGTTACATTGTCCTGCAGAGACGCAATAACGGCCTACGATCCGGTTCACGTGAGTGCACCGTCGTCTGTTTTGTCTCGTAATACACAAACATTGTAAGGATTCCGACACACGCGGCTGCACCAACTGGAAATTTTCCTACCAATCTTTTATGCTCTCGGCAATCGATTTCGTTTAGTTGCCGGACAACCGGCAAAGCTTCCATCCAAAGATTACGTGTAACTAAGTAAACAGCTGGTCGATTTGTAAAAATGGACGAGCAAAGTCGATGAATATAAATGCAATTTTGATATACAGCTGTGTATTCTTGAAAATGCAGCATCTCGTTGTTCTCAGGAGAGGGATTGCGTAGCACGGCGGGCGGTTCGTAATTGTTTGGAAAAGAAATATAGAGACAAGCATTTACCGAATTTCTCGGTAATTTGCTATGACGTTTAATGACAGGCTTTTTTTCTGGTAATATTTTATGAAAAAATATTATTTTGCCATGGATTCGAGGAAAGGATTGTTAGCACATAGCAATGAGTAACGTGGATTAAACATTTTCACACTGTTCACGTGGCTATTCACGTGATTTGACAAGTAAATCCAATGAACCCGATAAAGTAGTTTATCCCGATAAAGATCATTATTATAGGTTTATTCCGTTATAAGTTTTCTTTGTGGCTTGGATTTTACTTTATCGTCGACCAAACGGACAAAAGTCCTCTGTATCGATGTGCAATTTGATCTAAACCATTTGTTTCTAATTTAACTAATTCACGTGACAGATTTTATTTTGGCAATCTATATCGAAGTTCATTATACTACTTACTAACTTCGCGTTAAACTTGTGATCTAATTCAATTCGTGCAGTGCTTTGTTCATAAACGGTATTTTAAAAAATTCGTGTAATCGAGACGTTTATGTTTGATCGATACGATAAGTGTTTCATTGATACGTGGATTATTCGAGACGCTACTGAACGTATCGCTGCCTCCGCGGAAATTTACCATTGTCACGGGTTACAATGTTAACTAAAACAATGTTAGTTAACCCAATGAGCCAAGCGTGATGCATGTAATTTAATCTTCGGTGGTAACAGTATCTAACAACTTTGACGTTTCACACTGGTGCAATGTGCCGTGGAAGAGAAAATATATATATACGTGTTTTCTAAGATTCCATACCACGGCATGCGCATCCTCTGTTTACAGTATTTGTGCGAATTCGTTCGTTTTATGAGCAAACAATTTCCAACACTATTTACGCTTCTGTGAAAATCAACTATGTATCTTTGCCAATAACGAGTTCACCGCATTCGAGCTGTGTTTTCCACGTGCACCCACCAAAATCCTACGTCACATCCGCTAATATCGATCGCTCATGTTGGGTTAGAGGTAATCGTTTAATTTGCCTAAAAATGAATTGGAGCGCGTGCGACGTTATCTGGATTATTTCCAATTATTCGCGGTCCCAGGGCCGTCCTTGATGAAGTCCAGAGATCTTAACACCTATCGTATATTATGCATACTCATGCATACGCATGTTGGCAGGAAATTCACGTAACTTACGGGACTATAAAACACTTTTTCTATATATAGAAGGGCAGCACTCATTTACCCCACGCCCGGAGTTTCAGTGACGCCACTCGTTGGTCTATAATGTTGGCGAACTATTAGCGTAGAAAGCTTCCCACGTGTAGCCGGTATGAAAGATAAAGGAAACGTGCAATATTCGGCAGATTTTGTCGCGCATAGCGGCACGAACTCGCGGACGATCTCCATCGTAGACGAGGATAGTCATCGAAATACTTAAAAAATAAATCAAGCGAGAAGCCAGACAGCCACGCGAACCTTTTTATCTCTATTTCCGTCCGGCTGAATATGAGACACATGCGCGCCGTTTTCACCACGCGTCCCGAAGCCACGCGACACGTAAAAGCTCGGGTTACAGTTTTATTTTTTTGCGAGCTTTTTGAACCGCAAAGTTTCTTCTTTCCTCGAAGAATTGATAGGTTGCTACCCAAGGATGTCTTCTTTTTAAAATATCACGGGGATCGGGAGAAAGGCCCGCTTTTCGAGAACCGGCGGAACCTCACGTGTCACATTGAAATCCTATATTCGCATGTCTATCTTTTACTCGGTATTCATATTATTATGAAAGCTTCACTGGGTACATATATGGAGCGTGAAATTTATCGCGGAAATCATAAATGTCGTGTACTTTCGAACACGAATACATAGTGGATTATAAATGTCGAGCAAACTATAAAATCACGGATACGTGACGTGCGTGTATTTAATTGAAATATCGTAGGAACATCGTGCGACATATCGCCCTATTGCGGAACTCGATAGTTACGTTTGTTTTGCATTGTAGAATATGTTTTATTAATCTTCGTTCCGGACATAACACGACTCAAACATTGAGTCACATTGCTTAAGCAATAATAATTGACAAACGTAAACAAGTTTACGAAACGTACCTATTTGTTTTATGCGATCGTGAAAAAAAGCCCAAGGTGCTCTTATTTTCCTGGTTAATGCTCAATGTTTTACTTGAACGTCCGGAAGCAAACATAAAAACTGCGATACGCTTTGTCATCTCACGTTATTGCACCGGCGCGTCATATCTTTGTTTCGATCAATTACGTAGCACAACTTGAATTCTTTAAGAAATATTCCATAAAATGACATCGATAAGGGTTGGACGTCTCACAGGTACGTGTGGGTCGTTTCCGCGTTACAAGAGGCATAAAATAGGAAAGGATAGATTAAACGATTGCGCGATAAAGAATATGACGCTATTATTTTCATGACTCATACCGATAGAAAGGGTAGCATGTATCTATGCTTAACGATCGTTGAAATCTCTTAATTTTGCTCGAAGGAATTTCTCAGTCTCAGACAATGGTGTTATGCTCGATATAAGGGCGAGGCGTGTTTATCGGTTGTCCAGGTAGATTCTTAATTTGACCCTAGAGCGTACACACCCAACGCGGCGAAAATAGATTCTAATTAAATGAAGTGCAATACCGCACTCTTTCCTGTCTGAAAACACGTTATTCCTACGCGAGGTAGTTGTCAAGATGACTCACTTGAAAGTCTGTCACTTGCAAAAATACAGAAATTTAGACAGCGTATGGACGTCCCGAAATTTAATGAGCCGGAAAAGGTACACAATGCGCTCGTGGCGGTTGCCTGAGTAATCTGTAATACGAATCGCTATTAAGCGTCGTCCGGCGATTTTGCATCTTCAGTTTTATTAACTTACGAGTAAACTTACGAACGCATTGTTTTACCAGGATTTAAAGAACATTCGACTAATCGTGACGAGAGGAGATTGACATTGCAAATTTCGTACTTAGCGTCGTTCCTCCTTACGCTGTCTGCAAACAGCTAATTCGGCGAGTAAATATTTTTTGGATATATGAGCATGCACGTTGACCCTACGTCAATGTCGGGAAGGAAAGCTTACGCGTGGTGTTCGAATAAAGATAAAGCGTGAAACCGAAACCACGGCCGTTTTGATTACGCCGTTCCAGGAGAATCGTTCTGAGTTTTGAAAAGGCTTATGTCGATCGTAACCAGTCTTCCCCGGCGTCGCGAGAGTGACGACAACGAGGAGACTCGGCCGAGCGTATACCGTTCGAATTTCGCTTGACATGGGCCCCCATTGGTCGCCGCCGGTGGCTCCCTCCAATCGCGGCGGCGCGCGGCTCTGACGTCATGGCATTCTATATAAATACGATGCGCGCCATTCTCGGGCTCAGACCTCAGGCTAGCTTTGAAATGAGCGTGGCGAGGTAGTTCTCAGTGAGTTCCTGTAGCTCGCGCGCCCTTCGGGAGTGAGAGAAGCCGAGTGGTGGTTTCTCCTGAGTTACAAAGAAATCTAATAGTCACTCAGCAGTCCATCGCGATCGAAATAAGTGTCGCGTTGTCAGCACCAAGGATTCACGAAACTAGTCATTTGAATGCACCAATGTCAGTGCGATCGCACGTAAAGATCGAGCTGAACGGAGTATAAGTTGTACACAGTGTAAATAGGGAAGATACCTTCACCGAGGTGTGAGCCCGAAAAAAGACGCGAGCATCGAGTATTACGAGGATCGGTGCGCAAATTGGCACGCAAAAGGGATAGCTCGGAATAAAGATCGGTAGATCGAAGAATTCGGAGGACTCGTTCCCCGCGTGACATACGATCGATTACTCCATGACGATAGCCTTTGTAATGCCACACGGTGGTCATAGAAGAGCTTGAGAGAGAAAGCGAAGACTGATCGAAAGTACGCGCTCCTATGGAAACCTAATCTATTTATTCATCAAAGTGACAGAGAAGTTCTCTCCCCAGTCGTTTGTTTTGCTTCTACCGTTTTTTTCTTCACCGCACCGACAGAATTCTCGACTCGTTCGAGGGTTCGACCATAAACGGCCTGAAAATTTCATCGAAAGTCGGGAAGAAGCTCACGAAGCTGTACTTGAAGTGCAAGAAGATGGTCGGGAGCAACGGAACTATGATCGCGATTCGCCTTGTCCGCAGCAAGCTGCGGAAAAGGGAGGATCACTCGAATGCCGTACATCCCGAACCGGCCGTGGTTCAGACGGCAACGTCGCCGGTCTCCACGATCGTGACACCGTCCTATCCTGCCGAGGGCTGTTGCACGCAGATGTCCACGACGACCACGTCGACGGATCTGGGAAACAACATGCCTGGAGACCAGGATCACATATACGCCACGGCCAACCCGGCTGACCAGTTCGTTTGGCAGTTTCCGCCTCCTTATCCACCGCCACACATGCCATCGCCGCAGTACACGTTGTACGACGACCAGGTTGGTAAAACCCACCTTTTTTCACTCTTCCAATCTCATCGAACGACGCGATCCTCCTTCTTTCGAAGCATCTCGACTTGATCGACAAACCTCCCGATACACCTTGATTTTCTCGTTTCATCCATAATGCTAATTCAAAGCCACTCGAGGACGCGCGACGTTCGATGATATTTTATTCCAGCAAAACTCTTCCCTAAAAGGTTTCTTCTGGGAATAGAAAGTACCGTGTCGTAACCTGTGAAAAAGTGGGATTGCCAAAAAAGCGCGAGCAGCGTGGGCGAGTACCGCTGGAGGCTAGATTTTGCGTTTGTTTTGCGTTAACGTCTATTCTCTACGTTCGTAGCCACCGGTTATGCTCGTTTCGCGGAGATAAGCGTGACTCTTGTTATTAAAAGGAGGCGCGAGGGACGGGAGGAGGTCTCGGGAGTTCGCACATGAATAAGTATACGATCTTAACGCCGGTAGGAAATCGTTGGGACACTGACCCGATGGCATCGGCCATTGCGGTTTTACAGCGCTTCCTATAGTATTTCGGAGTCGATCGATTCCCTCTGCGACCGCCTTCACCTGGTCGTTACAATATCATCGTTTTACAACTACCGTGCGTGCGTCCGTTTATTCCTTTTACCGGACATTTTTACCCACGAAAGAGTTCTCTACCGTATGCAAGGTGATTATTTTTCACACGCCCTTGACACCTTAAAACGCGTTTTATGTGACAAGGGGTTTCCTTGTTCTATTATTAAGCCACGAATGCGGGTCAAGATTCGTAGAAAAATCGGGAATTTTAGCATATCGCGTACCGGTAGGTCGAATCGTACGACACAGTTGCGCGATGATAGTGCGACAAAATAAAATCCTTCAGTTTATCATAATCGCCGAGGCAAAGTCAATTTGGAGACTGATAGGGCCCTATCTAAATCAAATTAAAGTGTTACGCTAATTTTAGACGGTGTTTTAATCAGATTGCTGAATTCAATGCAACATGGCAATCCCGAATGATTGCGTTAGATCGGTATGTTTTTTAAGGCAGCTGCTTGGACTAAAGGTCGGATTCGTTTTGTAGACAGTGATATTAAGGTTGGATTTATATTAAAGCCGTTGATATTGCAATTTGACATTTGGAGAGTTTTAAATGTCAATTAGGCGGTATCGATGTTCGTCGTACGAATACAACGTTCGCGAATTATTTCGAAAGTTTTTATTGTTACATTGGTCGACCACTTTCTTATCGAATCGATTAAATCGTAACGGTCACGCATAACGCGCGATGGTAGCATTTACCATATCGTAGAACAGTTATTCCGAAAGCACGCATAATTTCCGCGCGGTACGGTGTTTAACCTTACGACTAGTTTTCCTCGAAACAGCACGGTCGCTTTATCGATGTCCTTAATCGAAGGAGCAAGAATTATACGAAGCGATCGCGCATCGTCACGATCGACTCGAGAATTCCAAAAGCTACGGTGCACCGCCGCGGGATTGTTAACGTGATTTAGAAAATTGAATAATGGCGTTGCATCTTCCAATTGTCGATGCCGCGAGTGGCGCTTCGGTATCAAAAGTCGTATCTTGTAACATTATGCAAGAAGTGGCAAGCGATGCAAACAATCGTGAAATTGGCACAGCTGGCCTCTCCGCTCGACGTCTAGGCCTAACAGGACCGCGTGACATTCGGTGTAGCTTCAAAAATACATTCATCATAAAAGATGCCCCTTTCCCCGCGCTATCGCTTCTTTGGGCGTTATCGAGTTACTTACGTACACGCTTGCATTAGCATGTCTCCAAATTGTTCCGTCGCTCTCCTTTGACGTCGTTTCCCCTGTTTTTTTTTCGCTAAACTTGCGAAAAATTGTGCAACACGCTCTCTCGTCGGAACGACGACGCGCGAAACGCCAGGAGCAACGTTTGAACAGTGACGATTCCCTTCGGCAAATCAAGGCCCGTTTAAAATCGTCGTCATTAATAATAAGCAAGCCGATGGCGCTATCGATTCCTCAAGGACAAGATATGCGCGCAGACGGCCTGGCAAACGAGTTGTAAGGTCGAGGCTCCATCCGAGGCGTGCCGCCAGAAAAATCCTAAACAATCGGCAACGTTGCCGCTTCTACCCCGCTTTGTTGCCACCGTGACACACACCGTATGTTTCACTGTTTCATGCTCCACTTACCACCAGGTCTCCGGTACTTTCTCGTTGATCTATACGTCGATTTTTCAATCCTCGTGTCCTTATCGGCGATTCTTACTTAAGAATGAACGCACAACCGCGGAAATGTTGATTTACACGAAGCACCGTTTGGTGTATTAAGAGTGCAGAGGGTGTCGTTCCTTCGATCGGTTCGACAAATTGTAGGAACACTCGATCGAACGTGGTCGCGATACGAACGATCGATTCGTGGCCGCTCGTTCCTTTTTTTAGACGATAGACCGGCTTTTATCGTTCGCGTTTTACGATCGTGTATACGAGATTCGCGGATGATCGAAGGTAAACGCATGGGACTCACGGTCCCGGAAGCACAAGATAAGATTGCACGGTGGAAGTTCTATTTGGCGCCGTTACGGGTATTCCCGAGTAACGTAACGGAACTTTTCGAGAAATCGCGTAAGCAGTGTTTACCGTATTACGAAATAATAGCAAATCGATTCTACACAGCGATTACCTTCGTTACTGCCTGTATCTGCATAATTGTTGACGGCATTCAAGATTTTATTGACTCGATATCGGAACTCAATATTTGCATACGCATAACAAACGTATCGAATCTAAGAAATCGGCGAATCGATCGAGACTCTTCTCTTATCGCAAAAATGTATTTCGATCTGTATTTTGTGTATTTTCCGTTACTCGCAAACGGAGGGCTTTTTTACATAACTCGTGAACGCTATATCGAAAATTTACTATATCGATAATTTCGTCGTATGCGCTGAAGCAGATTCCATCGCGACTCTCCTCGGCTCGCTTGACATTCGTTACGCCTATTTTACTGCCATCGAGGCCAATTGTTTGCGCCATTCATTACACGAACGCGTTGAGTTTCAAACTACGAATTTAATTTGTCGCTCCAAGGTTTTTATAATATTCGTAGCCATCCTTTGCGAGTTCATCGTATATCCGAGACAGGTCATTCACGCAACAAGGGACCGGCATTCGTGGACCCAAAGTTAGAATTTTAAAAAGGTCCATTCAGGAGAATCTACGTAGGCGCGTCGGTTTTGTCCAAAGATCGATCTAGTGCCAACCGTTGGGCGGTCGAAATACCGACCGTCTTATTTTATCATCTGCACAGCTGGCCTTTTCGTTTTCTACATTAAGTCGCGCAAAAGATGACTCGACATTTAACCGAATCAGATGCAGAACTCGAATCAGTGCAGATCGTACTCAAATGATCCTTCAAAACGAACGACCATACCAGCAAACGACGGTACGCTGAAGTACATTCTCGATACACAGAAATGCAAACACGGGCAATAATTCGTACGAGTCACGGCGATGATAAATCATCGATAACAAGGAACGCGACATCAAACTCTACTCGCCACTAATTTTCTTCCCCGAATCAACCATCGTTTCCGAAACTCATAAATCGTCGTATGACTTCCGATCATATCTACCTTCCTCCTCCCTTCCATACTACAAGATCGTCAAAGAGACGCGGTCAAAGCACGAGCATGGCGTTAAAACTCGGAAGAAACGTGAGTCGTAGACGGTTAATGTCGTCTGGCCGGTCTAACCGCCGTCGGTGCGCCCGCGTCTGGCACACCTCCTTGAATTTTGCGCGTGGCTGTCCGTAGGACGCAACTATGTTTGGTCCCGGTGTACGGCGTTCCATCGTGCACCTACGAGTCTGGTTTCCGTGGCGGGTCGCCCTCCGGCTTGGCTCTAAATTTAGTGTGGGTTGGCGTCCAAGACCGCGCGGCCGTTTGCCAGCCGGATCCCGGACAGCGTAGGGTGCAGCTGTCTCGTCGTCGAGGATATAATGGCTCTCCTTGACGGTATTGGCAGTACTGCAAATCCGTTAACGCTCGTTTCCCCGAAACGTTAACCGAATTCGTCGTTTCGATCCTCCCCTTTCCCGCCACGTTTTGGCATTCCCCATCAGCGAGCGCCTCTCAACAACCCGTGCCTCCATCCCTCCCCCTCCCCCTCTCCCCACCCTCCTCTCTCTCTCGCTCCCGCCATTGGCCCAAGCGGCTATCCAGCTCTATCTCTCACCGCGCTTGTATCCGACCGACCAGCCATAGCCGCCTCTGTGGCCGCCACCGCCCGTTCCCTTCGACGCCCCTGTCTCTCGCTCGCTTTGGCCCCAGTCGCACGGTTTCGTAACGTCTCACCCGGACACGGTATATCCTGCTTTTTCAGCCGGTTTCGAGCGGTGGAAGAACGTTTCCACTGGCCCGTAGAGATAGATCCTTCGTCCCGCCGCTGCGGCATTATGCACCGAGGCGCTCATAATTCTCGCTCGGCACGACCGCCGTTTTTCTCCTCGCCCGACGCAACCTAAGAGGATCTTGGCGACGTTTATTTATCATTGTCGGCCGCTAGGACGAGCGTGACCATCACGGTTGGTGGATAGGGCTTGTCGTAAGAAGATTTTCGATTTGTATTAAGATCTTCTTTTCTTTTTTTTCGGTTGGTAGGTCGTTTTAGCGTTGGTGTTTCATCCGGGGAATACTACGTGGTTTTTTCTTATCCTTTGGAAAGCCTCGTAAGGCGGAACGGTTTTCGGCACGCGATCAAGGTCAGCCGATTTGACGGTCGGTCCTTCCTATTGGCCGACAGGAATGCAAATTTCATGCCGATCGTTCAACTGTACGAATTAGTCATGGGCTTAGGCGTCCACCGCGGCTGAAATAATTCGATGCTGCGCGGATAGCGCTGAGAGGTGTGCACGGACCGTTCTCTTTGTCGTCTCGGTATTATCCTTGGTGGAATTAATGCAAACGACGGTCATGAGTTTACGATCGTTTTGAATGTACAATTGATTTCAAGTACGAGACAGGCTGGATCAATAAGTGGATGCTTAGCGCAGGTGGCTAAATTTACCCGCGGTTACCAGATGGAGTGGCAGTAAATAAATCATAAAGTGCGACGTTGATAAAATGGCTGTTAAAATCTTTTCCCGATGCACCTTACCTTCGAAGCGGCCCGCGAGGGACGGAATTAGCGCAATTTTGGTCGGAGCGGTTGCCGTCTAGTGCGGTTATTTTTCACTCGTAAATAAGGATTCCAGACGGTTGGATTTCCGCGCGAAAGGCGCTATTCGAATCTCTTCCATCATCTCCGGATACTTCCGGGTGATATGCATAATGCGAAGACGGTACTTTGAAATCCATTATAAATCGCAGCTTCTAGGCTAAACGATCTCAACGGTTGATGCCGAAAATCAAATAAACGAGTGGTCGGGCAAAGTACGGGTTTCGGTGAAGAACAGGATGATGGCTCGCGTGCTATCGACTCTAAAATCACAGGATGCGCTCCTCCTAAATTGTAGACCGAAGGGAAATTACTAAAAGTACTATCCTCGCGGTGTTCTCCTTACACAATGTCGAGACACGATACGGACGAGGCTCTGTAATTTTCTTCGCCAATGCTATGCAAATAAAACTCGGGTAAATCCCACGATTTCCCATTCTTTGTCCTCAAAATGTACCGATCCCACTTTGTCGCATTTACTCCGCTAATATTGGAGTGATATTACTCGCGTAATTACGGTCAACAGCTGCATCGAAAAAATCGAACGCCATTACGAGAAACGGTTCATTATCGAATTTTACTCAGGGACACTCGCCACGGTACTTTCTTATTCTCGCTTTGCTCCATATCCTGGAAACGCAAATCTAACGGACCGTTAAATTTTTCTTGTTACAGAATACTCTTGTACACGCACTGCCGGCGGATAGGGCTGGATTTGCAAAGGGCTTCCGAAAGAACATCGGAGGACGCTGGCGTCGTCTGGTGAAAAGGAAGCCGGAGTCGGAGACTTGTGCCATTCCTCCTGAACTCAAGGATCAGCTGAAGACCATTTACGTCTATTGACAGCCATCGACGGGCCGTTGGCTGTTCCTCTATGAACCTTCCACTCAGTAATTAATGCTTTCCTGTATCATAAGATGGGTATAGTATCGAGGAAGATGAGACAGCGTGAGAACGAGCATTTGCGGCAGGGGACAGAAGAAAGGCCGCCTTCGAGCGACGAGGAAAGGAAAAGATCGAATATCGAGTTTTGCAGTCGACGGAAGAGGATCGAGAGACAGCTTGGGAATTTTAAAACGATCGGAGCATCATATATTGAAGGAGAAATTCGAAGGATACGATGTGTCCGTCACGAAACATATCGACAAGTGCCTGGAAGCGGCGTTCGAGTGTCGTTTCCTCCTTTTTATCATTTCCGCGAAATTCCCAGTTGGCGGAAAGAGTCATGATTATCGATCGATGGAACGCCGACATGCTGGAAGAATATCCCAGAACTCGTCGAAATTCGTCAGCGCGTTTCATCCTGAAACGATTTGGAGAACCGTAACGCCAGTTGGAGCGAGGCAGAAAAAAAAATCTTTCCCGCAAGCAGCTGTCCCATGTCTAATCGCTCGAAGGAAGAAAGGATGTAGAAGTTATCAGACTTCGATACGCAGGACAATGGCGTCGAGAACTTCATGAGACTGAAACGTAAAGAGTACGACAACACGAGTTACCTCGTAGCTTTTGTGTACGTTTTTACACGTTTAATAGGAGAAATCACTTCGAATCACTAGTATTAATGTATACCTGAAGAAACGCGACCATCGGGGGCTGCCATTTTAGACCTCTGTCCTTTAAGTCTTTCCTGGCAGCTCTCTGGGTTTTGTAAATAGCTGTACAAAGTAACGAAAGGTGTACGACTTCGTAATTCTTATAAGCGGCCGAATGTCGAGCGGAACCCCAAAACTGTACGCGACACTGAAAGCTTTGCGCAAACGTATCGACAATGGTTTTGGAAGGAACGACGGAAATTCCGAAGTGCTTTCGAGCTGTATTTCTATCTCTGTTCACTTCAACAGAAGGAAAACGATGTAGCATTTCGTAGGGAACTTTTAATTTAGGCCAACTTAAGATTATTACCGCTATATGACGGCTCATATTGAGCCCACACTACACGCTAACGGGGTATTTTAATTGTATTGTTGTATCGAGCAATACCGTATCTTGAAATGCGGCTGAATGTCGATCATTTATGTTTTTGGAAGAGAAGCATTTGTTTGATATTCAACCGTGTTTCGCGTTAGCCAAGCTATCCATTTCTATATTCTAAGCGTATACTTTGCACACGCGGCTTTTGCGCAATTGCAATAAGATTATTAATTTATGGAGTGTGGATCAAAAGAAAATATTAAAAAAAAAAATGGATAACGTCACCCGGACGAAAATGTAGTGATTTTTACTCAATTGTACATGAAAACTGTACCAACGTTCCTTGCAGCCCAACCTTCTAACTCTTTACTCTAGTATTGTAGAATGTAAATATATTAATGTCATTTGTTTACCACTGACATGGTGGCATCATGATTCAGTGTGATATAAAATATTTTAAGAATCAATCACGTGCCTACATATCTGTATAATAAAGCGTTTTTGTAAAGAGGGTATCAGGATGGGGCTGTGCACCCATCACCTAGTCACTTGATAATGTCGAAAATTCTAATATTGTAAAACCTCTGGCGCAGCTTCAATTTTTCCTCCTGAACATATATCTGAATACAATCAACATCAAATAAAGTATTTCAAATAAAACTTTTTTGTGATCCTTATTATTTTCCTTTAAGTATTTTTAATTTCTGTAAAATGAAAAATATACTTTTTAATTACAAGATTAAAATAGAAACCTTGAAGGATTTAAACAATGCGTAAGTATTTAATTGCACAATAATTACTGTATAATACTTAAGCAGATAAAGAGCGGCCGGTCTTTGTTCGTTTTTCGCTTATCTTATTTTGCTAAAGAAATTTTCAACCAGCGCTTAACATGTGTCCTCCATATAAATCCTAAAGAATAAAAATCAGACTGATATTGTTGACCTATAATAACGGTATAATGACTTTCCTGAACATTAATGGATTAAACCGGTGCATTTACAATATCTAATGTTCAGCCTTTTATACGATAAGCTCATTATCCGCGGAAAACTGCGAGATAAGAATTTACATTCTGTGTAGAGGTATACACGTATGTATATACATATATCTATATATCTATGTACATTTTACCTACCGCAGTAACATGTATTAGACGGTATTTCTACAATATCTGCCGTATAGCAGAATTGTTTTATTCGATATAAATTCAAGCCCCTCTTGATAAATGCATAAAACGCTTGTCTTTGCAAAACATAGTAAGTATATGCCAGCTAATGTTTGATATTTTGAAATACTAACTAATGTTTTGCCATTTACCAAATAATAATCATAGGTTAAATATTAAAGGTTAGGTTGATCTTTATTCCGTTTTATTTATTTCGTAAACTAATGACAGAATAATAGTTATGTAGCCAAAAGGACAATAAAACGAGTACATCATTATAAAGGATAAGTCGTATAAAAGATTAAACCTGCAATTTGTTAGTCTGTGTTTCGTATGAAATATATTTTTATCGATTTGTACGGATTTTAATTGTATAAATACTTCTTGTTGCATACGCGTAAAAAAATGATTCACGGTTATAAATACTAAAATAATTTATTCCAGTACAGAAACAGGAAGACTACTTTTATATAACATCTTGTTAACAATTTGATTAATAGATGTGTTTTGTGTCATGCAGTTTAAACTAATATTTCAAGAGACATGCATCACTTGCATAATTATACAAAGAATTACTGATAAGAATATTTTAATACATGATTCATATTTTCTTAAAATGTATCATTCTTATACCATATGCATTGATGAGTATTTCAAGCGCTTGCGATAGGTTATAGGAACAGTCGCTTTTTTGCTGAAAGGATGACCGATGTAATACAGAATAAACCTATAGAACTTACGATCAGAAGAAAATTAGAAGACTCATTGAGGCCAAGTCATATAGATGTAATAAATGAGTCTTACATGCATAATGTTCCCAAAGGGGCTGAGACACATTTTAAGGTTGTTGTAGTATCGGAAAAATTTAACGAGACACCTCTGATTAAGGTAAGATTTTCAGATAAAAGTAAAAACTCATGAATAATATACAGAAAAGTACCGTAGGTTGTGTCAGCTGTTGAGTGAAATTTCTAGCTCTTAGTTTAGCATACAGACATTCACGATAATATGAAATTTGGATATTATGTTTAGTTAGTTATCAAATTAGGGCTACAAGATTTATTTCATTTTGATTATCTAGCGCCACCAAATGATTCACAGCATATTGGAAGCAGAATTTCAACGTGGAGTGCACGCTTTGTCAATTGTAGTAAGTTTTCAAATGAAATGCTCTTGTGAGAGCTGATAATCCAATGTTTTATTCATTTATATATATATAATCCAAATTAATATTCACTTTTGTTTGTAAAGGCAAAAACGCCTGACCAATGGGAACAAGGTAATAAAACAGTACTACCTAGTCCTGCTTGCAGAGGTGGATTCGGAAAATAATATTATAGTACATAGCAATCAGGTATTTCTATCTGATTCAATTTAGAATATTTGGTATCAATTTCTGTTTTTGGCCTTATATTCATCAGTATTCGATTAGAATGGTAATAATAAATATTAAAATGTTTATAGAATAAATGATTTATATGGGTCAATTTTAAATTATGAGACTCTTGGTACACGTCAAAATGTAACAATGCGGTAAAAAAGGGCGACCGATTAGGGAAATAAAAATACAAACAAAAAAAGTACATTAGTGTCATAAGGAAAATGTGTCCAGCCTCAGTTTTCCTTCATTCTCAGTTAGATAAAGCATGTCGGCCATGGACTGCTCTGCTATAGCTTCTTCTGCTTTATCATGCATCTGTAAGACGTATATATGTATAATATAAAATATGTTAAAAAATAATACATGTTAACACATTTAAT
This sequence comes from Ampulex compressa, assembly GCA_038496175.1. Lineage (NCBI taxonomy): Eukaryota > Metazoa > Arthropoda > Insecta > Hymenoptera > Ampulicidae > Ampulex > Ampulex compressa. The sequence continues at coordinate 88,469 of JBCFXI010000531.1, forward strand.
GTGTAGATTTGTCTATACGTGTATAACAAGTATAGTACTACTTACTCCTCTAAAGGTAAGGTCATTGGGCGCATATTTGAAATTTGGCCCAAAATTTACAGAAACCGTTGCACTCTTATGAATGGAAAGTGTAGGAAAATAGGCACCTCTATTAACATCCACAAATGCCACACCTTGACTAACACCATTTTTATAAAATATAATTTTACTGCCCTCAGCGGGCTTTAAGGCTTTTAATGCTTCTGGAACTTGATCCTTTTCCTCGTAGTAAAGGTGACTTTTGAATTTTACCAATGGCTGAGGAAAAAAATATTTATTTTCAAATGTAATCATATTGACGGAATGTGCAATAAAAAGAACTACGTACCCTATCTTTATAAGTATTAGGTATATGGGAAGCATCATGTGTATCAGGTAGAACTATTAGAAATCCTAGTGTATCTCCCTCACCATAGCTATTACTGTAATGTTTCCCTTTGCTTTCATGGAATCGCGTTCCTTTCCTTTTGTAACCATAAACCGTGTAAGTATTTTTGACTGCAGATACAATTATATTGGACTGCAGATTTGCTATATACATTAAATTTTTTTTGTAATTATACCTAGATCTCCACGAATATCCAAATTTGTCATAACCCAATGGAGCTTGTAAATTCGCATATTCTTGACCCCAACCAAGTCTCGTTGCTGATCCCTCTGGCATTTCTTCGATCGTAGCTTCCCAATACCATGTACCTCTGCTTACATCTAACATATATTTGTATCCCATATATCGTGCAAATCTTTAATTTAGTTTGAGATATTGGACCGGCATAGTACTGCTATATATTTTTGATGTTGTTTGAAGTGATACAAATTTGAATTTGAATTGTGTAAATATAAGATAAAATTTTATAATAAATAGAGAGGACTGTGATATGGACATACTGTGTGTAGCTCTGACCATGCAATATCCTTTTTCTCCGGTAACTGCTAATCTGTCTTCGGACACTCTCAATTGTGGGGCTCGATCGTGTAAAGCAAGTAAGACAGTACTGGGGCTTAAAGCTCTGTACAACCATCCAGGTATGGGTTTTCCAGCCCAATCACTGCTTTCATCAAATTCCTATATAAGAATGTGCATATAAATACGGAACAAATTTCGTTACTATAGTATGCGATATGTAGTAATGATGTAAACCTGTCTAAATGGTGCATGAGGATCAGGTTCAGCGAGTATGTATCTGTAACCATCCTTGTTAAATGGATGTTCAAGTGGATAGCCATGTGCAGGTAATTTGGGTGCAGCCATGTCGGACCCTCGTCCCTTTTTCCCTGGTCCTGCACCGGTACCTTCTCCGGGAAATTTACGCTTTGCATTTCGACCACGAAGTCCTCCACTGAGTGGCACTAAATATTCCATAATAACACAGGCACTTAATAATGAGAACTATACAGTTTACAGAGATGTCTACTCTTTTGAATACTAGTCAGAAATATGGTTAAGATAAAATAAAAAGAGTGACAGATTGAAAAAATAAAAAGTTTTCAATTGTTAACTATACGATAAATAGTTAGGTATATATTAATGGGAGCTGTCTAATATAGAATTTACTAAAAAGGCCGAATTATTTGATTTGCAGGCCTGTGATCAACCAGTTTGTTATATGATATCATGGTGATGCTCATTTTCTTGATAAGATAAGAAATAAGCACATTGATATTACTACATATGTAGAGGGAGGTATAAAGTTAATTATTACAGTTACAAAAATAGGTAAAGGTGACAATTCTTTTGACAGCATATTTGTATATATTATAAAAATATTTCTTTTGAACAAAGACAGATATTAGCTCATTACGGGATGTAATTACACTTACCAACATGCTGAACACCCATTTCAGTCACCTTTAAATGACCTCCTTTAATCATAGCTTCATAATTTGGTTTAATCAATACTAAATCGGAACTCATAAGTCCGAACAATTGGCCATCGATGCTGTTTTCGTCCATAGTAAAAAGAGTCCCAACATCTTTCAATAATGCTCTATGTATCTAAGATTTAAAAGATTAGATTTAGACTTACAACTGCTTTTCACTGCTTAAAGGATCATTATAATTTTATTACTTTTGTACTGCAGCATACATAACATATTTGAATAAAAAACAGAAATAATAATGTCGCTTATCTATTTTAAAAACAAAATTTGATAGTATACCACATTTACGCGAATGTACGAACAGAATAATGCAACACGATTAAATCAAAGGTTGACTTTTTGATGTAGGTATGTTTTCTGCTTGGTTAATATTAATTTTATTTTAAGGAATAAATTGACTCATTTCAACTTTTTACTCACTGTTGCGTGCCAGGATTGCGTAACTCTACGAGGCATGGTAGTCATGCTTTCCCAGTGACACTCAATAAAAGGAATTATATCTTTATCCTTATGAAATAACGTTCTTTGTTCAGTTTCTTTTTGACAAAGTTGTAACAAATTAGCAATCGCTGTGATACACATTTGTGGAAATGCTAAAAAAATTGAATTACATAAATATTTATGTGATACATTCCTTGTCAAACAAGTTTTGCACATAGCATTGATTCTGCAGTAAAACTTACGTGCTTGATTTTTCTTAAAACTCTCTAACCCAGTCGGAGAACAATTTTTACACATAAATATATAATTCATCATAAAAGGCACTAATTTGCCTAACTGATACCCGATACAAGATTCATGAAACCACCTCGAACAGCTTGCACATAGTAACTCCGCAATATTAAGGTTTCGTTCTTTGCCGCTACAAAATTAATTAACATACATAAGAACCTTGAAATAATAAATATTTAAAATCATTTTCATATTGCATAAAAAATCTACCAATAACAATTCCCAGCTTCATTATTATTGCCCCGTCCATTAGATTTCTCAGCATTATCTTCTTGTTTATTTTTTTGCTTGTTCTTGTCATCGGATTTTACTTTTGTTTTCTCCTCGGTCGACTCGATCTGCGTTCCGTCTACTTTATCGATTGGACTATAAACAACGTATTTAAACGCAATGTTGTAAATTACAATACATAATAAAGCTACATAACCTCAAAAGAATTATATTCGCTTGTACAATACGTAAGAACAGAATGTGACTTGTCGATTGAATCTTTAAAGAATGTTTGAATTTTCGCCGTTTTATTTTTATCTTAAATCTTGTTAATACCTTTCAACTTTTTCCTCCGACATAGTTGTATTTTGTTTGTTAAACGTTCCTATGCTCGCTACAATAGAAATACAGTTTTAGATATAATTGTCTGTGAGCTCGTATTTTGTAATATATATCTCTTATGCAATAATATCACTTTTATGTGGAAAAAATACACACAGATCGCATTTTTAAACCGTTTGGTTCACGTCATAACAAACTTCTTGTTTAGAATAGTCACCAGTCTTCACTACATAGGTACACGCGACTGAGGAGCAACTTGAATGCGGCATTCTGGTTTCGCATAACGTTACACCCGATCCTTACTTTTCTGTAATTTTTATTCATCGCATTAGTTTATGCTCCATATTATTTTATACTCATTTATATTAAAACAAAAAATGATTTTTTATTTTTCCGATATTCGGGTCCTCATCTTAGAATAAAAGTATATGTTAAGATATAGCTTTTGGCCGAACCATATTCTACCACGTTGGGCCCTTTATACCGTAAAATGTAAAACGTATAAAACTTCAGAAAAGGTATAAAGTTGTGAAAATTTTTAAATTTATCGATTGATTTCGTAGGTAATAGTTTCATCTTGTTACACAACGGGGCGACACCAGCTGCGCGTTCTCTTTTCGAGAATCGCGCAGAATGGCACATAAAAATTTCATAATCAATGTAACAGATGTATTATTAATGTAAATAGAATCGATCGCATTTTAATATATTAATGCTTTTTTATTTCGTACTACTTTTATTTGTAGTAAAAGTTATATCTGCTAAATTTATTTCACTTATCTTATTTTAATAATACAATTGTAGCCTGTTAATCTTCTGTTTTGATTTCTTTCTTCTAGTGTTTTTTACATAATAAGAAATGTTGTGTTCTTTCTATAAAGTAAGAAACTATCTTCAATATACAAGTTCAAGTAAGTACTATCTTCAATATATTAAATGTGTATAAACGTCTAGAATAAAATTTAAAATATGTATAATTAATAAATCGTTTGAATCTTCCATGTATCTATTATAACAGTACTCATATCTATCATGTATATTTCAGACAATTGCATACAAGAATACGTGCTTTAAGCAATTTTATTTTTCTTTTCAAGAATAATTGTCAATAACAATCGTGATTGCAATTTAATTAGCCCCTTTTTTTCCTAAATAAAGGTTCCGTTTTAATATTTTATTTACAACAGTTTTAGTAGATTTAAGTATTATACTATTTACGCCAAATGGTAATTCCTTTAAGTTATCTTGTAGCCTATGTCATTATAACGGCTCGAAGTGTATAACCTACTCATTATATAATATTAATGTCCGTACAAGCAAGGCTACTTGTACCTTGATCACATGCTAATAATTGCAAAGCAAAGTATCGGTCGCTAACCAAGGACGCACGGTAAATTTCCAAGTAATATTCACAAGCACGCAGCACTCTGCTATGTTGCTTGTACTTATAATGGGCTCTTGATAGTATTTAGCATAATTACGATATTTCCGGAGAAAATTCTTTCCCATAATTCTTTTTACCCATCAACATCCCATATTTTAAGTCGCTTCAAAAACATGGAACCCACATTGCTCGCACATTTCGCGATCGAGATTTAGTTACGCGGTGAGATTCAATACCGCATCCGAACTTCAAATCTATCCCTACGACTCATAATAATCGGAGGAACACTACAATATACAAGTTAAAACGTGTTTACTAATACCTGAACACGTTTAACTTACAAATTCAACCCTATACATTACATCTCCAATCTCATCGACGTGTAGTCTAAAATACACTAACACCCCTTCATTACCCTTGACTTTCGACACGTCCAGGTATACTAAAAAATACCAGGAGGACACCCAAATAATCACGTACATTAGAGAACCCCTAAATCGAGTATCCTTACGCAGTCAAGTTCCATCAAACACTCTCCAATGCGCGTACACGATGCATATCAAATTACCAACCATCGAACAACAACGATTGCCCGTCATTTCCCGAGCGTACAAGAGCTGAAAGTTCAAATTTGCGATTGCCTCCATCGGTGGCACGCCAATCTAATACGATCTCGAATCCGATCGTCCAAATGGGAGATGCGTTGGAGCTCGCAGCTGGACGTAGGACAGGCCACCATAACTCCCGGTGGCTACGTAAGAACGTATCGATACCACTTGAGCGGCGGTCGGGAGCGTCGGTACTCGCGCTTCCACGCTCAGGGGTTATGTCCGTTTTAGCGCAGCCGCGAGGGAGGCAGCGGCGTTGAGCGCCGGGCTTGCGCACCGGTCCGCTCTGGCCGGAGTGGTGGGGGGTGAGTCGGAGCGAGAGAGCGTGCGTCTACGTCAGGAAAAGCTCCGAGCTTATTGGTCCCGGTCCATTGTTGCGTATTGATTGCTGCGGAGCAGTGGTATGGTCGTCGGGACACTCGGTCGTCCTCGTCGTCGTCGTCGTCGTCGCCGTCGTCGGTGGTACAGCCGAATAGGTTAAGAAAGCGGGGCACGCGTACAGATAGAGGAAGGTCCTCCGCAATCGAGGCGCGTATCGAGGCGCGTTCCGTCGCGTACCGACCGCGGATCCGCGCTTAATACGGGCTAGACGTGGAATATATCCGTAGATAGAGATATATTTTAAACGGTATATACCCGTGGATACGTACCAGCAAGCGTACGGACAGGAGGTACATATGTACATACGCATACGCGCGCGTACGTATACACGGTAGTGGTGCCAGTGGGTTGTTTTCCCCTTGTTTCCTCCCGTTCCTCCCCCTTTCGAGACTGGAATCTACCTACGGCATCAGCGACGGCGGCGGCACCAGCTGCCGCCGAGCGTGCCGAGACCGATCCGTGGTGTAATACCCGGCCACGAGAACTCCTCGGCAGTGAATCCCTGAGAGCCGCCGAGGAAGCGACCTTCCCCGCGGGACACCTCCGCCAGTGAGCTCGAGGGACGAGATCAGCTGGAGAGCGAGAGAGGCCCGAATTCGAATTCGAGGCAACGCTCGAAGGGGGCTGACCGAGGAAACCGAAGAGGACGAAGAGGAGGAGGAAGGCCCAAGGACCGATTCCATCCAGGAGGAGGAAGAGGAGGAGTTCGGTTTACGTACGAAAGAGGGAGAGCGTGACAGGGTGAAAGGGCAGTTTGGCGAGAGGTACGCAGAGGAGAGTTAGCGGGGGAGGAGAGGGACGAGGGTGAGAGGGGGCGAGAGGGGAGAGGAGCGAAAGGGAGGGCGAGAGAGAGGGAGGGAGAGGAAAAGATAAAGATATATAGAGGGACAAAGAGAGAAAGGGGGAGAGAAAGAGAGAGAGAAAGAGAGCGAGGGGGGAGAGTGCGAGAGAGAGTGCGAGAGAGAGAGAGAGAGAGAGAGAGAGAGAGAGAGGTAGAGGGGTAGAGAGAGCGTGGCGTACGTAGAGCGCGCGCTGAGGAGCGGGGCGTCGAGGGGGAGGGCAAAGGACGAAAAAGGGAAGGCACGGTATTGGGGGAGCTTAGGCTCGCGGGTCTCGGGGGAAAGGGGGCCGACAGTGTGTGCGTGCGTGCGCGACGAGGAGGAAGAGTGGAGCGGCCGGTGGTTTTGAGCGCGCAGAGGGAAAGCTCGTGGTGTTGGGCCGCGAGGAGGCGAAAAGCGTGCACAGTTGCAGCGCGGCGTGCGCCCCGTGGCAGCACGAAATTATGAAGCGCATAAAGTGCGCCCTACTGGCCGCTGCAGCTGCCGCTGGTGATAGCCGCCGGTGAATGTGTGACCCGGGGGCAGCAGAGATCCGCCGGGATGACGACCGAAGAGACGACCGAGCAGCCCCCGGTAGACGACTGCCTCAAGGAGCGGAAATGGTGGTGCTTCCTGCTGTCGAGCATCTTCACCTTCCTCGCCGGGCTGCTGATCGTGCTCCTCTGGCGTGCGTTCGCCTTCCTCTGCTGTCGCAAGGAGCCCGAGTTCGCCCCAAATGACCCGAAGCAGAAGGAGCAGAAGACGACCCGCCAGGGCAAGGAGTTCGAGGGGACTTTTATGACCGAGGCCAAAGACTGGGCCGGCGAACTGATTTCCGGGCAGACCACCACGGGACGTATCCTGGTAAGTCCCCCACTGCTCTTTCTTCGATTTCTTTGACTCATCCCCAAGGTATCTGCGTGGATGGTTCTTCAAGGTGGTACAGAGTGAGGAAACGTAGGAGAGTTTGAGAAATTAAGAGAGACGAGAGAGGAATTGGATAGGCTCGAGGATGGTCGAGCGATTGTGCGATAACTTTGGTAGAGCGTTATCGATGTTCCATTGGATCGCGCTTTGTCGCGTATTCGAATATCGGCGGTTGGTGTTTACGGGACGAATGATCGTTGTCTATCGTGAAATGCCCGTGTAATTTGAAAATGCTCGTTTCGCTGCTCGACGATGCTGCGGGAGTCACCTAGTTTCTGACTCATTATCCCGGGCTGCTGAACTTGTAGCTATGAGAAATATCGGGGGAAGGAATTGTTCTAACTTGCATCTCTCGTGACTTATTTGCCTTTCGTCTGGCAAAGTGCTCCGAATTGTGCGTATCTCTATTCTCGTATTGTTGAAAGTACTTTTTATTGTTTGCAATGCCGAAGGAGATTTATTCGATGCTTTATATTTGGATCGTCCTCTATTATTCGGCATTAGATGCTTATGTTCGCTGCGTTGTTAATGGCTAATCCTCTTAACAATGGTGTTTCCTATAGAGGTATGAACTATAATAATCGTCGGTATCGTAGCCGACCAGTACGAGATATCGAGTATAATTCAAGGGGTAAAAATAGGATATCGTTAAAAAGTTTGCAGCAGATATGTAACGCGGTAATATATTCGTGTCTGCCTTGTATTATCGTGTATTCGCTTTGGATAATGCTACGAAAGTCGAAAATAAATTATTTTCTTGGCTCCATTTTCTTGCGATACTCGCAAAAGATATGCGGATCGGGCACTTTTTTCGCTTTGAAAGCATTATTCGTCTTGAGTAAAGCGAAGTTTTTTGTTGGACCGTGGTATCGGATTTTGATATTTCTTTAAAACTTGGAAAACCTCTTTAAATCCCATTTTTTAAAGCGTAAATTATAAGGTGTTACGTGTAATTTATGATCTATAAAGTACGGTTATCGTAACTTTTGAAATTCTTTTTCTATATCGCGTAAATCTCGTAAAGAAAATTCTGTATCCATCGGATATTACTTAAGGCTAAGTGCCATAACGGAGTTTATGTCAATTATACGTTGTGGCTGCATTGTTCCGGTTGGGATTTAATCGTTCGTAAAGGAAGATATAAAGAATCATATTTCTTGCCGCTGCAGAGGTAAATGATGCGTTTGAGTTTAATGAAGATCTCGTTAAAAGTATGAACCATGCCAAGTACGCTTTCATCCTAATGCGTCGACGCAACTTATTTTTATTCTTGTGTAATGGCGTATACGAAAGCTTTTCTCGCTTATTACAACCTCTCATGGATTTTGTATTGTCCACAATTCTTTAACGCACGAGCGTGTTGATGAATTTCATATATCTTCCTAAACTATATCTACGCCCATTAAATGGGATTAAATATAATTCCACGGAACTCATTTGCAATAGACGCCGTGGTAAAAAATTAATATAGAACATTCCGAGATTCATAAATTTTACCATGCAATTATGCGTAACACCATTTCATACACTTTTCTCACAGCAAAGTTTGTTCAAGACAAAACTCATTATAACCGTTGGTACGAATACTTTCAAAGTATATTGACTTAATGTCGCGCAATGATTTTTAAAATAGATACGTCTTGCAAGTCCTAATAATATTTCTCTGCTCCGACGATGAGCAGATTTCCTTTTCGCCATGTTACTCGTCATAAAACATTTTCCCTCGCTTACATCGTTCCATTGCTCATTGCTCGTGGCCAAATTCCTTTAAAACTTTCGGCCGAACTTTATTTTGGCGATCCTCGAAGAACGAAAGGGGCAGAGTTTTTGCTCGGCTAGAAAAATTTTATTAGGAACTTTGAGGCTTACTCGCGTTACCTCGCGGTAGGTCTCTACCTTTATCTAGTTACATGAAAATTGGCATCGCGTCCTGGATGTGTCAAAGGGCGAAAATTGCTAAAACACGTACACGCGCACAGGGCCGTATACCGAGCGTAGCTCTCGGCACAAGTTATCACGAGTATCGTACGTAGCCTGTGACCTAGTTTTCGTTCGTGGAACCAGACACGGCGTCGACTGAGGTAGAGGGGTGGTTTCTACGCAGTGCGTGTTCCACTCTACGGACAGAGTTTCCCCCTGGCTCTCCGTCCAAACCCATCGAATCTCAATTATACCCTCGTGTACCGCCTTACTTTTACTCCGTTCACCCCCTGTACGGAACTTCGCACTGTCCTCTCCTTTTTGGATTCTCTTCCCCTCCTTATCATTGGAGATGAGAAAGGATCTCTCGTTTTACGATTACAAGCGAAAACTGAGGTTCGCTAATTGTCTTATTAAATGATACGATCGCTAGGCGATTTAGTTGTCGAGCCAATTGTTTAGCTTTACTCAGGGAAAGTTTATTCCCGAGGTTGGAAGGAATCTCATCGAGCACATCAATCTCGTTCCGTGCGGATTTGACGCGATAAATGGAAGTTATTACGGCACTGGACGTATAACGATTCGCGCGAATAAAGTGCTGGAAGAATTTTATTTTTCTCCTCATGGATGAAATACGTGGCGATTGTTGTTGCATCGAAGTTTTGCCGGCGTGTTTTATAGCTGGGATATACTTCTGCACTTTAGATAGCATTGCGGTTTTCGTTCGCATGACGTGTGCTTTACTTCGGCAGCTCTGCGCCATTTTTACGTCCGCAGTTAATTTCTATAGTTTGTCCCAATTCGATACACCGAGATACACCGTGCGGAAGTGTGTTTCTAGGTTGGACGATACTATGATGTTCGAGTAAATTTAGCGTAAGAAAGCTTTACGTACTGTTCTTTTCCCAGGTTCGGCACTTCGAGGTCGCTTCATAGTAAACTCGTTAGGTTCGACTTTTCCATGGTGGATTTGGTTCACGCACGATATCTTCCCGCGCGCTCTCAATGAAATTCCGTGGTCGAATTGCCGTGAGTATAATTACCAAAAGTGGCACTAAATATCGCGCTTCGTTGCGTGGAAAAAAATATCTAAGGCTGCCGAAATGAGCGGATATTTTAATTAACGTAGATAAGATTTTAATTGAGATCCGACGGAAGGGGATTAAGCTCGGTGCGGTAAGCATATTTAATTTGATTCAAGTAGTTAACACTTACGTAACATTCAGCATATCTTACAATGAAAACACGTTAGGTTTCGCTTTAATCTAATCCAATGACTGCTTAACTACCGTTGCAGGAAGGAACATGTGTATTGACGCTCAAGTAGGTGACGTGTTACCTTCGGGTTCGGACTTATCGAATTAGAGAAAGCCTGGGGCTGTCATCTCCTTGGTTATCGGCTAATGTGTTTAATTTGATTCGAGATAGATACCTAATGTAATTTAACGGATAAAAGTAATCGCGATCGCTTTAGTTTCCCCGATAAGTCGACATCGATCGATCGAAACTCCCTGGAACTAGTGTAAACAGTCGCTCCAAATATCCCGTTTCTCTAGGATGTCGGAAACGTCGTACGTAAGCGCAGCTACGTAAAAAGACAAAGATCTTTCAAACGCAATCCTAAATCTCACAAATAAAGTCTGCCCTTAGACGCTTTATCCTCCTATACCTAAAACCCGACACGTCTGTAAAGTGCGATCGAGGAAACGAAAGCCTTGACATCGAATCGAGACCATATTACTTTTATTCGATTTTCATATTCAGATCCATCGAGGAAGACGCTGATGTATTCTAGAGCATTGGGAATTATTGTTTCGCGGATAAATTACAAAGGGATGGAGGCTTGGCCAGTTTCGACGGACAAGTCTATCGGCTTTCGTGTCAGCGGGGCTGGTCTTACTTTCTGCATTAAGACTTATCGAGTTACGGAACACCTTGGCTCGTCTTACGGTGTATCAGCTGGTATATTTAATTCAGTGCGACAAAGATACCACCGATCGATACGTAAAAGTGTGGCGGAGCGAGACCTTCGTGTCGAATAACTCTTCGGCTGCGATAGATCTGCTCAAGCGTTGGAAGGAAAGCGAGCAAAGCTCGGAGTCGGTAAGGTGATGAAATAGAAGACTAGGTTGCGGTATCATCCGAGCATTCGCCTCACGATGTCCACTGCATTTTTCCACTTTATTGCGTAGAACAACGTTCAAAGAGCTACGCGCAACGATACGTTCCTCACCACTGTACAATAGATGCAAGATGTTAAACAACGTCATCGTCGACTTGTTTTTTAATACACACACATATTTATCTCAAAGTCTCCTGACTCGTAATCAGTTATCATCGATAGAAAGTATGCTCGGTACGATAATAACACATTGTTTACATTTCCCTCCTGGTCGATATATTTCATCGCCTCTAGCAGTTGGCCAATAAATGGAAATAAAAAATGTAGTTATACGGCAACAGATATATTCCGAGGCTGGGATGACCGACAGAATTGAAAACGTTTGGATATGCGGAATATTCTGGGACCTCATACATATACATTATTATACATAGAGGTTTATCCATCGCCATACACGTTTACCCACGGCTTTCATATGCTTCTCTCTCTCGTACCGCGTTCACCCAATTGCCACTCTTCCCCGTTTCACCGTCACTTATCGGATTGACGCGTATTTTCTTCCGGCGGGGAAAAATCCTTGTACCGCGCACCGAAACTTTTCCCTCGCTCGTGTCCGATATGATGGGGAAAAAATCTCGGATTTTCGGACGACGAAGATGCATCGATCGATACGCGAGTGCCAAAAGAGGAGTGCACTTCGCACGGCTTCTTAACCTTAATGGAGGCGATGCACCTGGCTTTATATCGGAGGAGGTAAAGGGAGAAACGGACACTCGGCGGAGAATTGATGGATGGGGGCGCAGGGTGGGGCTAGGGAAATACAGGCTGGACGCGAGGGAAACTGGCGGAAAATGAATGACACGGAGGGCGGCGGGATGGGCAGAAGTGGCAAAGAGAAACGGAGGATGGAGATGGATGTCTGGAGTCGGAAGGAGAAGAGAAATAGGGTGGGTGGCGAGGAGGAAATGGAACAAGGGTGAGAGACAGGGAGGGCAAAGCGGAAGGAAAACTGGGGAAAAAGACCGTGACGTAATATCCTTCATTCACCTTGTGATACGCACACCATCGGAATGCATGGTCGTCCGTAGAAACTGGGTTACAGCTGTTGTACGTGATACTCGACGACTCGCGAAATTGGATTTTCACATTTCTTTTCACGATTCAAAGTAACATCTACGCCCACCTGTCCTTTTTTTTTATAGATATATAACTAAAGGCTTTGGCACAGTGGGAATAGTGCTCTTAGGAGTACAGAGAAAAATTCAATATTGTCGTAGTACTTATCTTACTGTCTTGGTACACGCGGTGGAGGAACGTATTTACCAGTAATGCGCAGCGTGTATCCGATCTTTTGTATTACTTATATCGTATTACTTATGTTTTACCTACGTATACTCTTCCAAAGGAATCTACACGTTGATCCGTATTATCGGTTTTTAATATCCGCGTATCAGCAAAAAGAACACGACGCATTTTTGAATCGGTTATCGAATCGACCTTGGGACGCAGTGGCCAATACGCTCGCATAAATCTGCTTTTAATTTATCACCGGCGACTGTGCTTGACCGTATTCAAATCCCGATTCTCGATATTATTCACAGCTGTTTCCGCGGGTGCAAATAAAACGCACCGAAGGTAGAAAGCATGAAATCGAAGTGAACTAACCGACAGTCCGCTTTAATGCACCGTTTTACAACTCGGTGGGCGTCTTTTTTTTCCCGAAAGAGCAGAAAAACACGGACATCGAGTGTAGAGGCCGATCGAAGGGATCATTTGCGCATACATATGTACATCGCGCCCCTTCCACGTACGCTGACAACCTACTTTTCTATTTTTTTGCAAGCAAGATCCCGACATGCGACCGGGGAACAATGTGCCTCTTCGTTTTTCCCTCCTATCCTTTCCATTTTCTCTTATTCGTCGTTAAGGATTAGCCCCCTGGCGACTCGTAATAAGGCGGTAATTAGCGCTGACGTAACTTCGCGTTCAGCCTGCGTGGCAGCTTTTAAATGTAGGAGAAAAAAGATCTGTCACAACATTTGAAACGATCGATAGGACATCCTGATTATGTCCCCCGGAAGAATCCTTCGGGGCATATCGAGCACGTGACGTTACTTAAATCCTTGCAACATCGAACAATCTACTCATCCTCAAAACTACGAATTACAACTCGATTCAATTCAATTATAACTCGAAACAAAATCACAATTTTCAAAATCGATATTATATTGACACTTAACATCATTGATATGCAATTTTACAAAATATTTCCTCAATATCTATTCGATTCGTTTAATCGTACTGCTCGACCCTTTGGAAAGACACGCACTATTTAAACTCGAGCTATTTCGAGTAGGAGTTTCCTCACTACGGCAAGACTTGGACAATTTTCAGCATGCGCCAATATATATAGCCATACCGAACGGTCGGACAATGCTAATATCCGGCGCTAATGACCGTCTCGGGGTGCCTATGTAAGGCGTCTTTCGGGTTCAAGTAGACGCGCGACGCGTCGACGGCGATGACGTCGTCGCGACGGACGACCACGACGACGACGATATTGGCCGGTTCACCTCTGTAGACTAATTTCATCGTAACCATAGTCCGGAGCGCGCCATCATCGATGATTCGTTTCGTTCCTTGCCAATCTCCTCGCCTCCACCTGCCAACCTAAAATTGCATTCAGGGTTTCGCAGTGAATCAACGTCTCGAAGTCGATCCTCTTCGCGCTGCCCAGCTTCGTATCCGGCCTCGATCCTCCCAGAGGCTTCGCGCGGATGTAGGCGAGATGATGGTCCGGCTGGGACCAATAATGGTTTAAGTAATGCGCGCCACCACAACCGCCAGCCGTGTAACTCGGCGTTAGGGCAGGTTAATAGCGTTATTAGCTTGCAATCCACGAGGAGAATCGAGCCTCGAAAACTCCCGACGGGCCGAACACGTCCCTCCTGCGGACGAGGGGGCGGAGGGGGGGCTAATAAGGCGACACGGTGCAGGCCGAGCGTCGGGAAGGCTTTCAAGGAGAGCTTTCCGCATGAACGATCGGTTTAATGCATTTATAACGACGTAGGAAAATTCTGGCGACGGAAGGCTTTGGTCGGGCGGACGTGTCGAATGCTCGTCGCTGAGGGGAAACGGATGTAAGGATGAACCTGGAAGTCGACCGGCCTGAACTTTGACGCGCGTTAACGAGCTCGAGGCTGTGGTTTCGTAAACCGATTGGGCGTTTGGCCGCTATTATCGGCGCACTAAGAAGCGGGAATCCAATGAGGCGGAGTAAAGTAGTTGGAAGTTGAACGCGGAGCTCCGAAAGGGAGGGAATAATTTGAACGAAACTGTATAAACCGTATAAACGATGGATCTCGGTTGGATCCGAGGGAATTTGGTGGTTCGGAGGGATCTTGGTTACCGGGATGCGGGGCCGGGAGGAAGTTAATGGTCGCTCACGTCCATTTTCGAGTATCTTTGTGAGGTACGCTCAAACGTAAGGAGCGCAAACGCGCTATGGATTTTAGTTACGGGGCATTAATTATTACGCCGTAGCACGCGTGGGCGCTCGACGTGAACAAAGCCGAGGATTATGTACGGGTATAAGCATATAAGTCCATTATTGGCCCGTGTGCTCCGTTGTTCTCCTGTAAGCCGATAGCGCGGTATTTTATAACAATATTATTCCTTTTATACGATACTTCGCGTCTGTTACGCTGTAAAATACCGTTCTCGTTCGACCTTGTCGAAGACTCGCGTAAACTTTAATAAACCCGTGGACAAGGCCCAGGCACGGAGGTTTGCGATAATCGAGACGTCGATCGGTTCGCGGAGACCGTTTGCATCGATTCTTTCGACAATGTGTTTCCGCACGATCCTTGATAAAAGTATCGTGGACGTAGCTGGTGTAACGCGTTATTTTAAAGATGCATATCGGTGCACGGCACGAGGCAATTAATGCGCACGCCAAGGGCAGCTCGCCCAGATGAAAAATCCAGCTCTAATAACATAAAGGCGGATAAGGAAACGCCGGCTGTGACTTTGACCCATTCGTTATAATGGTAATGCTCGCTCGTTCTCATGGAAAATATGGTAATCGGTAAACGCGACGGCGTTTTCGAAATAACCGAAGGTCGCACAGCGCCAGCGTCGCTCGCGCTTCGCTTTAATATACTTCGGTCATGTTACGTTTCTTAACTATTCAATTTAGTTTGGCGACCAAACTAGTTCCATCGAACTACCCGAATGCATTACCGGTCGGCAGAACGCGGAATTTGGACGTCAGCAGAAACGGTGGGAAACGTACGTCGGTTATGAAGTCAAACAGAGTTATATCTTTCGTTACACGATGCAATTAAGCTGGCCGAACGCTCGAGTGACGGGGCGATGAAATTTTCGTCGAACCAGTGCTAGCCACTTCCAATTATCGTGATTTTAATTATTCAAGGGAAGCATGGCTGTCGAAAAGGCAAACAAAGCCGAACAAAGCTGGTGGCCGCGTACATATATCGAGGGCGGCGGATGGAGTAAGGGACAGGGTAACATTGTCGCTTCCAGCCTTTTACACCGCCTTGTCGCGGCCTGCTCGTTATGATTCCCGATGCTCAGCTCTGTTTCAACCTGGTGTATCGACGTGCCGTCTCCTGGCACGAGTGGGACGGCTCGTTTGAAAACACGATGCTTTCTTATCGACCAATAATACGATATTGTCATGGCACCGGCCGTGTACACACACATTCGCAGCTCGCACTGCGAAGGATGCGACATCCTTCCGCGCGTCGCCGAGAGACCTGGACACGTCGAACTACGAAGGTCCTTACGCGCGATGTGCTAACTTATTTTTGTTGATTATTCAGCGACGTGTTTTTTTTTCTTTTCGTGAAATCCCGTTAGCCACGTTGCAAATCGAATTCGACTCGTTGTCGTGATCCGGCCGTCGGTTATCGCTGTCTACTTGTCGCTCGTCCGAAATACGTTGAGGAATTACGGACACCGATCGCGTTCTAGTTCGCGGTTTACGAGGTAAAGCACGCAAACTTTTATTTTCCTTTTTCAAGTATCCGTTGCAATTACTCGGTACTATACCAGCGCGAGTAACGACGAAGTTGAAACTTGGAACCACTTTCGGTAACAAGAACTTTGTATGTTTTGCGAAAGTGAGCTACAAGGGAATTACAGCAACGTGGTTTTATATAATAAGACCTTTCATATCGAATCTACGGCTCGGAGGATCCTATGTACGGACCTCTATAGCCATTACCAGTTACATTTAACTACTGCGAAGTTATGGTACTGTAATATAACGGATAGAAGTTCGGATCAGAGTGTCCGTTATCCTCCTGCAATTGTGCCACTCCATAGGTATTCGGTAGTTTCATCCTAATCACCGTGTTACAGGTTAATTACAATGTTCCAAGCCCAGATGTATATTCCATTTAATAATCCACGGGTATCTCGAAACTGCACAAGTACACGATATGTAACACCGAAATACGTACAATGGTCCTCCGAATCCAAAAAAAAAACCTTAATCGATGTAAATAATTCGAAAACATCCCACCAAAAAAAGACATGCTTTCCAACTCGCTCGAGAGCATATGCGGTCGCGGTGTGACGTAATATCCGGAAATGTTCGAAAGGCGAGCTACATCCTCGGTTTGTCGCTCTAGAATACGCGCTTCTTCCACGACCGTGCGCCTCCTCCTCGCGCCGAGGATAGAGCTTTTTTGAAAGTGGTTCCGACCTCGAGAGCAGCAGACTCGGTCGGCCAGTTTCCCAGGAACCATCATAAATGGAAACGCCGCCATAATGGTATCGCGAAGACAAAACCGGCGTGCACATAATGCGGGCCTCTATGTGAATGACTCTATACGTGCCTCACTTCCCGCGTTGGAAAGTGCATGAATGCACTTCTGTCACGTGTGGGTGTACCCGGCGCGTAGTTTATTCGCGTTTCAGTTGGTCTTGCCCACGGCGAGAGTCAAAGGGACGGCCGTTCGGCGGGGCGAGGAGGACGAAGCCCGCAACTTCTCAGACTTTTCTGACCTTTCGGGCCTCGATCGAGGCCTGGCCATTGATTTTTAACCGGGATTGTCGGATCCCTCGTGCGTTCGAGTTTAGTTATGAAGTATCGCGGGCGCTTAATAAAACTGTCCTTACATGGTGGCGCATAGAGCACTGTTTTATTTATAATCGAACCACGCCGAGATTTGTACGTACAACTTGTTTTTTGTTCATCCTCGTAGCGGATGTCCAACTTTATAATAAATAGTCCGCCTCGGATTTGCGCTGCTATTAGAAGCCTCGCGAGGCGGCTTGTTCGCCGTACTTTCGCTTATTTCTTCTGACATTATTGTTCGGGGTTGTGACAAGGGGAGGGATTGGTATGGATAAGTACACGCGTAGCGCCGCTCTGCGAATGATTCGCCTCCCACGTATTTTATCTAGAGGCGGAAATTGACTTTGGCTCTAACGGACGGCCATTGCGGGGAAACCAAGTAAAAGCAAACGCGCTATTTATTACGTAAGCGCTTTTATTTTCGCTCCCACCGCAAAGTAGCTTATAATAACCCGTGAAAGAACCACTTACAACGGAGCCTTAATGTACGTTTCATGTCCGACTGTGTATTCCGTTGCAAGAAGCGCGCGATAAATTTGGCGTCCGCGATTAAAATGAATTATTCAGTAGCCGTCGAATCGACCGCGCCTGCACAGCGGATTCGTATAATTCCTCAAGATTGTCGCCCCTCGAGACGGAGAGCGGGAATTCTCCTTCCATCGCTTACCATTTCGTTTAAATCTAATTTAGAATCATGGGAAGGATAATACCGCAGAAATTAAAAAGCTTGTTTGAATAATCCAAAGCCCCTTAATTCGAAACCCGCCACCGGTCCTTTCTCGCTTTCGCCACCTTTCTTGATCCCGTGAAAGCATTAACGCGCCGCGCCCTCTATATAGAATTCGTACTTTGGTACGAATAACAAGAAATGACGGTATCGATAAATATAGCCGAGAGTAGACAAGACGTCGTAATTAGCGGGGAGCTAAGTTCGGCATTTGACCTTTGAACAATTTGCCAAAGGTATATATATACACATATATATATTTATTTACAGACACGTACGTATAAGTATCGTGGTACCTTGAAAGCACAGCGAATCTTCGCGTTTCTCTAATATTTTCGCGATACCTCGTCGTAAACCGATTTATCCAAAATCGTTAATATCTCGCGTTTCACGTTGCGAGCACTCCAGTGGTAAATCGTCTTTTACCGCTACGGATGCAAATTCGTGACGATCAATTTCCATATATGATACCAGCGAACTTCCCGCATCGTCTTGTACATTGTTAACAGGATTCATTAAGCGCACATAACTTCGTATCCCTCCTCGCATTTCCACTTGCTCCCTCATATACACATTTCCCTCGTAAGAAACGCCGATGATTTGTACAGGTTTGAATTCGATTAGCACCGAGGGTAGCCGTGCTTCGAGGGAATATCCGATACGCGTTTTTGCTCGCATCCAGTCCCCGCTCGCGATATCCCTGACCCGATAAAAAGCGGACTAATGCGCGACGAAGGTCCCAAAACAAATTACAGTGGTACGCAGGAGCAGGATCCTCGCGAGGCTCGCCGCGGAGAGATCTTCGTGCCGCTAACGAGAGGAATCGATCTCGCGTTTTCAATCATCAACCTACTTTGTGTGCCCCTATCCCCCTGAGAATGGAGATAGGCGATCAAAAGGCCCGTTCGATCTCCTTTGAGAGCGAACCGTGAAACCGCGGCGATATCAATCTCAAAGAAATTGCGGGTCTCTTTGCGCACGGCCGGAGCATTCGTCCTATCCCGGACGCAGAGATCGTCTCATACGGGAGGATAGTGGCTTATTTATCCACATGCTATAATTGGAATTTAACCTTTAGCCGACGTCCAACCAAGTGACCCTGCGGTCGACCTACATAACGAAATCGCGCTCTTCCTACGGCCCTCCATCTTCTATTCCTCCCAGACTGCTCCCTATCAGGTCCGAGCATGCCCGTCTCATTCGTTATTTAGTCCGGCGCTCCTATCTCCTTCGACCGGCGGCAACCGCGGAGTTTTTAGGACGAAGACGCCGCTCCTAGCGGGGCTATTTTAGAAACTCTAAAACCAATGCCATACGAAGCTTTAATAAGCTATCACGCCCGGAATGTTTAATTCCTGCTCGCGAATCTTGCGGTTTCTCCTCGCGTTCAAGGATACTACCAGGGTACTGCTTCCCTTGCGTACAAAGTTTTCCACGACTTTTCAGGATTGAGTCGCGTTCCGTGCGCGATGTATTCGGCCCAGGTCTTTTTGTAATAATGTTAATTATATACAAATAGTACTGTATAGAGGAAGGTGGTAATAAAAATAGGAAGGTGTATAGGAAGAGGTAAATAAATAAGCTACATTTCTGCAAAGTAGTTATTTTAGAATAAACTACCACACTGAGAAATCAGCTTTCTTTCGAACCTATAAATCAATATAGCCGAAGATGCGTCTTCTACTTCCTTCCTTCGTAGCGCGTATTAGGTTGTTACGCACGAAATAACCTATTATATTTCTGATAAAGCTTGCTTGCATTCGGATATTTCGTAGGTTAGGGCTTATTACATAAAAATCGTGTGCCTCTCGAACGACCGCGGTATACGATCGCCGATCGTATCATTCTCTTTACACGCGGCGACCTGACTTTGGCGTTTTATCCTACACCCTGAGTATCGACTGGGCCGAATAAGCGGTATTAGCCCTGTGGCGATTCCTCGGAGTAAACTCGATGTGCATGAAGATCACGCACACGGCGCTCGGGGTAGCTTTCGCGCAGGGGTCGTAGATCAAAGAGCAACTTTTCGATGTCGGAACTTGGCCCCCTTTTACGACTTGGCGATATACGTTTTCGCCGCTCCAGTTTCCGCGACTATATCGCTCCTGGCCGAAGGCACAAGACCGTAATTCGGTTATTCTCGTTCGAGGAAGATCGAAGCTGACACTCTCCCTGGTTTTACGATCCGAGAGGGGGGGGAGGAACCAATTTATGACGGGCGAGGATACATCTCTTTCGGCCGAAGGGCCGCTCCAGGAAGGGAAGGTCGGCCGGTTTGTAAATCCGCCCGAGACTCGGCCAGTCGCGCGCGCGAGCGGATTAAGGATGCGGATCATATTTGGAAGAAAAGTCGTTAGCTGCCGCCTGGCAGCTGGCCAGTATCGGTTTCCAAGAATGTAACAGATTTGTCATGACGCCGGAGGTGGAGGAGATAATCGTGTGTACGCCGGCCCATTCGAAGTTAAATGTTAGACGGAGTCGATTCCAGCCCCTGCCCTTCCTCGGCCGACTGACACGAATTTCTCCGTGCCAAGGCCTATTTGCCGATAATCCGCTTTTGAGTCGAGACCAAGGTGCGCGTATCTCGTCCTTTCACTGTCTTTCGCCCTATCTCCGCCTCCCTCGATGCTTCTTTATCGCCTTGACTTCCGCCCTGCTTTTTTTTTTCCTCCGCGCGGTTTAGGAAACCCTAGGAGCCCCGACGCGTCCCGCTCGGATCCAGGAACTCGGCGCAACTGGGTTATTAGGGCCGACATTTCGCATTTACGTGGGAAACATGCCTGCGAGATTGATCGAAGGAGATGATTTTCCTTGGCAGTGCTCGTACCGAATGCCGCGTACCTTATTGCGGCTCTAAGGATGGGCGAATGAATGTTAATTGAGCGCGACGCGATTCGTTACCACGACTGTGGCCCGTCTTCGTTATCTTATTGCGCCGCGAGGTTATCTGTCCGCGTCGATTTTGGCCTCTGCACGTGTGACCGCTCACCGTGTGGCAATATGGCCCACCGTGCGTACAGGTTTAGGCGCAAATAGCTGAGTTATAATTAGCGCGTTTCACCGCGATTATCGATGTATCCGTTATCCGGCCTGTATGATCGCGAACCGCTCGTTAGGAGGGGAATAGTTTGTCCCATTGGTTCGAGACCGTCCGATAACGAATAATCCTCGGGGCCTGTAATTGGAATTATCCTATCCCCTCTGAAATATCTCTTATGCGTAATGTACAGCGAGGAAATTGCTCGGCAAGTCGCTGATTTACGCCGATCGAGCATTCCTTTATTTGGCTTTGTCGATGTACGACGAATCGGGCGCTATCTTTATACGAGAAGGATGCGCGTCGGATATCGGGGCCGAAGTTTATCTTTCGAACCCTCTTTCCGCGCGAGCTTTATCCAAAATCCTTGGCGCCATCGGCATCGACCCCTCGGACTGTCCGACTCGATTGTCCGCTCTATCCAGAACTTTGGCTCTCCCCTCGAAGCCATTCGCCCCCGCGATTTTCTTCCAACTCGACAAACGGATATCTTTTTACGGAGAAAGGTTATCGTTGGAAATGTACGCCGTATAGAAAACGCTCGCTGTGCGTGCGTGGTTTTCCTCTAAAAACCAATCCTCCAACCTTCCACTCGATGTTTGCGCGATAAAGAAGCGTAGCAAAACTCGGCAGACGCCGAGTGGAACGTCATTGCGCGGGGGTATTGTTGTACCAAGAACGTACAGGAGGAAGGAGAGGGGCGAGAAGATTAATAAGCGCGTCTTGGCTTTGTTACCTTCGGTTATTATCTAGGCGGATTGCCCTCTAACAGATTTACAGACTTTAAAATCTAGACTATATTTTAGGCGTTTAATGCCTATATGCTTAATGTCATTCCCGAGATGTTGCGTAAGAATTGCACGAAGTTGCACGGCCGGCATCGGCCATTGGCGGCTTAATGAAAATATAAATTCATCGACGAGAGCCTGCCAAGGATTCAAGGCGAAGGTATTTTTAATTATTCTTATCGAACTTCGAATTTCTGCTCGGTCGCGAGAATACTTTTGCGTAAACCGTACCTTCTTCTGTCTTAACGGTCATTTGTATTCCTCTACGTATATAGTTTTTGCGTATTTTTAGTCGGTTATTCTGCATTGTCTTCTTCGTGATTTTAAATTCGCGAAATATTCGAGTATCCCACGTTTCTCGGTAGTGGCTCGTCTCAATTTGGGATACGGTAGGTATGCATGTCTCTGCTGTCCCATACATAGACACGGTCGTAGAGTACGCGGTCGAAATGATAATTCTAGCGGTTTGTTTAAAACCTTCGTAAAGCACGGCGCCACTGAAAGATGGCCCACTGGAAACGCTTACGACGCGTGTACCTTTTCCTCCTAATCGATGTTTTTCTTGCGGCAATGGCTTCCGCCGAGTATCTCTCACAAATGCAAACACACGCTCAACACATGGCGCATATTTATTTATCTTAGGGAAATCCACGTAGACGCGGGGCCACGATATCGATCACGGGAGCGCTTTGCGCTTTGATGCTGCCCCTTTCGCGCGAATAACGAACGATAGAATTTGCTTATGCGTCTACCTTTATCCGGCGCGCTCTCGCCTATATGCACATCTCTTTGCTCGAGAGCGTTTCGGTGTATTATCGCGTGTTCGCGATTTTCCGAGTGCGGCCAGGGGAAACAACTCGTCGTACAGGCAGTCCCGAGTTTCACGAGAGGGTACGATTTTTGGTTCAACGACTCCGCGAGGGGGAAAAAAAGAAATAACAGGTGTTTGCCGTCCGAAGTTTCAGCGATCCTCGCAAAGACACCCTCTCGGCGCTTCTTCTATTTTTACCTCCCACACACGCGGAGGCTATTAAAAAAAGGAGAGAGAAGGAGGGAGAGGGAGGGAGAGAGGGAGAGGGGGAGGAGGTTGCGCGCGGAGGCTGAAATTGCGAGCAGTCGTCGAAAACATAATGTCAGTAATTGTAGCTTATCCACGGCGCCACGAGTCGGCGCTCTTCAGAATGGAGTGCTTCGTCGGGCGAACGGCTGGTCGGATGAAATTCGTATTTTTTTTACGTGCCGGGCACTTGACCCAAAACGTTTGCGACCACGGACGCGGAAGACAGGGACAAAGACAAAGAGGGGAAGGGGGAGGGGGTGGAGGGGGGGAAAAGAACCGGGGGAGGGAGAAAGCGGGGGAAGGAGCGGCGAAACGAGAAAGAGAGAGAGAGAGAGAGGATCGCGATAGTTGTGTGTTTTGAACCGCAAACCACTTCCGAGTTCCGAGGATCGTTATCATCGGCGGCCAGAGAAATTAACTTCCTTTAACGATTATCGGCCCGGGGCGCCGTTTGGCAGCCGAGCGTGAAGAAAATTAAGCCGGGGCGATATGGAAATTTGTGTCCTTTCATTTGGACCCAGCGCCATCGGCGCCGATAGATCTTCGAGGCTTAATTTCGCGTTTACCCCTATAAATAGCGCCGCGAGAAAAACTCGGCCGAATCTGCTGTTGGCGCGAAACGACGAAAACTTGGGAGTATGCCATCTCGGGATGTAAAACTTTCCTTGCCTGGCAACGACTTATCTCTACCTTGGGCGAGCTGCTGCGCTTTAATACTTGCCGCTTTTATTTCGAGAAGGCCGGGCAAAAATCGTATTACCCCGCTCGGGCTCCTCGGGAACCGATTTATCCCCCCTTATCACGCTCCTAACCGTCGTGTAATTCGGTTCGATCGCGTCCTTACTCCAATTGCGATTCGACCATCGAGAAGAACTTTCTTGGAAACCTACCCCCCCCGCTCTGGATCATTTTCCCTTTCTCTCCGGGCTGATCGATTTACGTACACTTTTCATCGGTTCGAGGCCGCGTTCTTGAGCGAACGATGGATGTATTACGCGCCCAACGACTTGGGTAATGATGTTTCTCGGAATGCCAAGGTACGAAATCGCAAGTCGAAGTAGTCGACGTATAGCTTTCGCGCTGAACGACGAAGATCTCGAGGGCAAATCCGTCCCTTTAACGCTAATCCCGATCGACGCGATCGAAAATCTTCGATGGTGTCGCCAGACACACTGTATATCTCGCGATACCAAAATAGCGAGGGCAACTCGTGATGAGTCTGCCCGAGACCCACGCTAATTCGCACGCTAAAATAAGAACGGTAATCGTTATTTATAGTCGCGAACGATAGGTCAGATTGTCGCCTTTGGGGCAGATCTAACGTTGCTCTGGTGCATCGCGTTAAAAAATATTGCCACTCGATAATGAGGCGCGCGGTATAAACGTGGCGATAAATGTGCCTCGAAGGTGTACTTCGAAACGTCCGTCGTGATCGCTGAAACGCTGTACGCACGTACGATCGTCGCGATCGTCGAGCATATTCGCACGAGAGCACCGTGACTCGTACTTTGCATAATTTCCAGGCGAGCAGCTTTATCGAGCAGTTTCTTTAATTTGATCGTCGTATATATCCTAAAATGCTGGAATTCCCGGGGACAGGGCGTTATCAAGGCTAAGAGGGTTCTGGAAAATTGATGCGAGCTACGTGTCCGGATATACCTCGGTGCCGTTCAACTTAATGAGAAGTAATGTACGGCATCGAATAGAAAATATGGTTGGAAGCGCCGGGCGAATTAAGTAGCATACGTTTGCGAAGCGAATTACCAGCGTTATACGTGTCACCCGACGCATTAAATCGAGATATAGATAGTCGAGTTATCTCCAATATGCCTTTAACGAGGAAATTCATCGGAAATTGCTAGTAAAGTAGATTATAAGGCTACCAGGACGTTTACTTGCGCGATTTCAAAAGTTCAATAGCTCGAAAATTGCGCCGCATAATACGTCTTTGGTCGAACGTCATTGGGACGGGTTTCGATGTGTAACCGAGTTAAACGCGGCTCGCTTTCCTTCTCTCCGCTCGAGTCCCAGGAAAAGTGGGGACCATTCTTTTAGAATAACTCGTTAAAAGCTGTAAAAGCAATTAAAGCCCAAAACCGTCGCGAACGTCTCACTTCATTTAACCGCACACTCGTCGCATTGTTACAACGCCGAATCCAAATATTGCACTTACATTTACGATATCCACGATAGCCACTCAGTTTTTTTTTTTAGCGCGCTACATCCGTTAAGCGACACCCGTCCTTTGACGTACGGTTCGACTTTACGTTACGCAAAGCATTTTTAAATACTTTTCCCAACGCCCTAGGTCGTGATCGGGAATCTATTTCTCTCGACGCTTAGCCTACGTGCCTGGCTCGATTTTCCTTCTCAAAAATACGTTCCCTCTTCCACGATGGGACGCGTCCGGTTAAACGCATCTCTCACATATCATAGTCGCACGCCAGTACCCGAGCAGGGGATAAATACACGATATATCGTACGGAGAGGCGTGCATATTCCACGAAGCGGCTCGTCTCCGGGAAGACGAGAAGCCACGAAGATCGAAATTAAACGGGTCCGCACCAGTCGGCTTTCCAACGAAATCTCCGCATCGAAGAATTATATACCCGGCTGACTCCGGGCTTCCCGGGAACCTTCGTTTTTGTCGTTGTCCTTTCGAAGGAGCAATTGGTTGGAAAAGCTTCCGGCAATGGAGAAGGACGGCCCAACGGTGGTGATAACCCAGTGACCCACATCCAGACGCCACGCTCCACGCTTGGGATTCTGGGTAGAGCGGTGGCTGCACCGTTGGCGGCGGTGGTCGCACAGCGGTAGGGGCGGAGAGGGGGAGGGGCTCGAGGGGGAGGGGCCAAGGGTGGGAGGGAGGTGGAACGTTTTGCCATTGTGCCGAAAAAGGATGGACTCATTACCGTGGGCAGTTCAAACGCAAGTTCAAACGCAGGCCTCCCCCCCCCAGCCCCTCCGCCGCTTCTGGTCGAGTGATCGAGTGCAGCTGCACTTGCTCTGCCCCGCCGACGTTCAGGTGCGGGTACGTTGCAGCTGCAAACGTGGAATCGGGGAGGGTTACAATCGATATGGCCGGTCACGGGGATAACATCCCCCTCCGGGCGTGCATACGTCTATTATCAGCACTCCGCTCG
This sequence comes from Ampulex compressa, assembly GCA_038496175.1. Classification (NCBI taxonomy): domain Eukaryota; kingdom Metazoa; phylum Arthropoda; class Insecta; order Hymenoptera; family Ampulicidae; genus Ampulex; species Ampulex compressa. The sequence goes on from JBCFXI010000531.1 coordinate 114,694, forward strand.
GTCTTCGCCGCTGGAAGGAAGCGAGATAAGCCGGGGCGTAGACTCGGAAGGCCGCTTTACCCGTCAAGCCGTGCGCCATCTTACGCAATCTTGTCTCCAGCCGCCGATCTCCGGCGCAATAAACGCCATCCGGGGCGGCAGGGGTCGGGGGATAAAAACGGAGCTGCGAACAAAGCTAAAGGATTCCCTTTGACCGAGGCGAGCTCGTCCTGCTCGGGCGCGGACCGAATTTCGTCGGGATCGCTCGCTCAAAGAAGGACCTTTAATCGCATCCGCGTCCTTATTAGCGCGAGCGTGTATTTCGCTTACGAATCATCGCGCGGGAAGGACGCCCCGAAGGACCTTTGGATTTCCCCGAGATTGGCGCCGTGCTGAGTAGCAATCCTGGCGAGGGGGTAGGGGAGCGTTAATGCCTTGGTAAATATTTAAGATCGCGAATGATTTGCTCGGCTCCTCTTCCACGGACCAAAATACACTCCGCGGATTTACTCTCTCGTGGAGCGAGGCTGAATTTTCTCGGAGTCGATTTGATTAAAACTCCGCGTTTCTTCCTATCGCGCTTTCATTATCGCGATTATATCTCGATCGCGAGTTGGCCTCGTCGCAAAGGGACTCGAAGCGTTCCACCAGTGGCAATTTCGACCTGAAGGCGGAACCCATCGAGGTCTTCCTGCACATTCCTGATCATCGACGCCTCTCCAACGTCTTATCCCGATTCTACGCGTCGAATTACATCTGGTCCATCCACCGGCCAGCGCAGCGGCCAAGGGGGGAGGCGGCGGGTCTAGGAACGTTTAATTAAATGAACGCCGCCGACGGTAGTAAAACAAGCCGCTCGTTTGACTAGGATCCCATTAAGCACGAGGAGGCTGGCTCGAGGGAAAGTAGGGTGACGGGAGATAAGACAAGAGGCAAAAGAGGCCTCCGCGTACACGTCATCTTAGGACCTCTTTCCGCGCTGCCCAAAAACGCTGACTCGACTCGTTTCGCCCGGCGAAGAAGAAGAGACGGAACGTGCGCGCGCGCGAGAGAGAAAAGGGTTTTAGCAGCTCCCCACCTCGTGGGAGCGGCACTCTTTAGTGACTCAGCGATGCGTGTCGAAAGTTCCCCGGGTACGTGTGCTTTTTCCTTGCTCGGCCATGAAACGGGCAAGTGGAACGACGTAGTTTTCCCCCTACGAGCCGATGAGACACGCCAACGATCCGATGCGCTGTAAGGAGACCTGTGGATGTACGGGGTGTTCCTTAAAACTGGATCTACGCTCGCAATGACGATACAGACTGTTTTTTTTTTTAGAAAAATCGCGCAGCTTTACGAGGATGCATTTTCTAAGATTTTTCTTTCTGAGATTTATATGATCGTTCTCTCCTTCTTTTTAATATGTCAATAATAATATGCTGAATTAAAAATTTTTTAATTGCTAATTTAATATGTTTCAATATGTTAATTTTATATGATTTGTAAGATGTTCTTTTATCATCTTTTTAATACGCGGTGTTTCTATATGTGTGCGAGAAAGGGTCGGTGGTTCTAATCTTAATAAAAGGGATAGACGTCATGAATATGCCGACAGGACAAAGGCGATGCGGTATCGATGGACTAATTCGCGGAGACTCACGATTGTAAATGCTGAAACCACTATCCATTGGCCATTGGATAATGGCAGACTGGAGATTGTGGACGTGTCGAAAATGTAGGGTGGAGATTTTATACTGCAGATTCGTGATGACTGCTGGATATGAATCGAGGAACGGTGAAAAGGTCGTGAAAAGTCGAGAAACGTCGTGCACGTAAACTCGAACATATTTCAAACTCGAGCACGTTGCGAAGACGTATTCGGATATTTGAATTCTTTTCTCTCTTGTGCATATATTTATCTTAGTAAGAGGGAGCGATGGAAATATTTTTGTACGTTTTCGTAGAGATCGTACTTCGATGCTGAAGTTTGAAAGAGAGCGAGCGCCGAGTCAAATCGCATTTTCGAATTGTACTCGATTCGACGATTTAGTGCCAAATCTCGTGATATATTCTGCTAACATAATTGATTGCATTGTATCGTTTAATAAATGACGCTCGATGGCTCGTGCGCAACCTCTCTTATTTTCTGTAAACATCGTCCGAATACATTATAAGTTCTCGTGTATAGCTTGTATGCTTTTGCGATAAGAGCACCGTATATGCGCACTTGTTAGTTTCTCATGCATTTTAAACAGTAATGAACTCTCGCTCAAACCCAGGAATATCTGTAAATGAGAAAACCCTTCACGAATAACGCATACCTACACTTATTCGCTATTAGTTCATTTAAAAAACGTGCACCAGAAAATTATGAGAAAACGAGTGCTGAAATTATTCGAGAAACCCTATGGTATAACTATCAGAAGCTTGCATTCACGCGCAGGATTCTCATTTTGAGCATCTTGTCTAAAGGTAAGAAGTGTCGAATATGAATATTGATAGGCCACGTAAATGGAAATAATTTGGAAATAAGACGAAATAAGTTTCGAAGTGTGATTCCCGTATTAAAGAACACGCTTTATACACTGTCGATGCGGATGTATATTTTGGATAGCGTGCCACCACTTTCGGCATCGTTCGAATGTAGAATAAGGGTTGCACGGTTCGGCGCAAGCCTCTAGAGATGGAGAGCGGTCAGTGAATCTCGGTGTTTGCGGAAAAGTAATTCTACCAACTTACAATACGCCGAGATGCATATTACGGTCGTTGCAGTCTTGTTAATTCGGAGGCCTTCCTCCTTCGCTCTTGCTAATTCGAAGATCTCGCCCCACCGTCGGATCGACGGCCCTGGTAACGAAGGAAAAAAGGATCCAGCCACTTGGAACTTCTAGCAAGAGCTGCGTACTCCATACAATTCTGGTTGGACATCGATGATCCGTGAATAGGACAAGACGATTCGCGGACAAACGCGTACTTCCATCGCGATCTTCGTATGACTCATTGTGCCATCGAATCCTCTACTTTTAGACTCCCCTAGATATATAGCGCGCGGGCTGCTTGTTTCTAAAACAAAAAACGCACGTGTTTGGGGATAAAGAATGTTCCAGCAACAAACACCTTTCGCGCGTATCGCCTACACGATTCTCGCAACATCAAAGTTACGAGTGCCCTCAGCGTTATCGATGATTTAAATTTGACCGCCGCGTTGAATCAGAAAGAGAGAGAATGAGAGAGAGGGAGAGAGAGAGGCTTTTAGGTAGTTTCTCGGCACCAAAGGATGTTCATCTCCGTCCAAACACGCCGCGCGTTATTCATCTCGCCGGTCCGCGGGTTCTCATACCTAAACCGTGGTTCCACTCTGCAAGCCGCGCATAATAGTCCCACCAACGCGGAGTTTCCTGCCTGCGGCATCCGCGGCATGCATATTCAACGAAACCCAAAGAAGGGCCAGGTTACAGTCGCGTGGCGTCGAAACGCGCGAGCTGGGATCGTTCCGTGAGGAAGATTCGGTCCTGGCTACCCACGATGAGACGCGTTACCTCGTCCCTCGGACACGAGCCAGCCAACCGGCCGGTTCCCTCCTTTTGTGGAATTACAGGACCAATTAGCAGGCCGCAGCTAATTAACGCTCATTAGCCCTGCGCGGTCCTCCTAAGCGTTTTCGATACCCGGAACTTCGGTGCCCGCTGTTTATCCTCGATGCACGGATCGTCAGGATGCAAGCTGACCGATGTAACCGCGTCGAATCTCGCGGTAAGCCTGCGCCAACCGAGGAGGTTATCTTCCGGCGTTTTCGAGTGTCCATTTACGATCCTTCCGAGGGCTGGATGCGAGAGACGTCTCGGCCACGATCCCACGTATTTCGCTGACCCAGATCCTCCACACTGCGGATCTGCCGCATGCCGGGACGCCAGCTTCGTAAACGGCGTCCTGCGCTCGTGCGAGCCTTCCCTTTTACCACGCTTATATGCATCGGGGGTCTGGCCGTACGTGCTGCGGTAACGCGCCACCGCGGTGCTGCGACTTTCTGGGCACGTCGCTGCTGAAATTTTACTTTCTCGCGGGAGGAACCGAGGGGGAATCTATTTGGTGGTACGGACGCGCGATACAATACGAGATCTCGTCGGGAAACCTCGGCGGGTTTTTAAGTATTTACCGGAGAAGCTACGCGGCCGGAGGGATATAAAGTATACCGATCCTGGGGGAATCGAGGAAGAGGGAGGAGGGTCGATACTGGGGGAACGTAGTCGAGATGCCTCGAATTGTGGTGGTATCTCGCGGTTTATTGTATTTTGTACGATTACGGTGCTAGGTGCAAGGGTGTATGAGAATTCGAGGTACGGTGGCTATGCTCGACGAAGGGTTCGCTCTCTGGTTTTTCGTTTCCTCGATCGAGGGGGTATTCGAACGTTTTAGATCGCGTGCAGCACGATCTCGACGCGGCGGTAATAGGAGCAGATTTTTCGAGTAGCCCCTGGGCTTTTCGAGAGCAGCGGACATGCGTCTTATCCTCGAAAAAGTTAATCACCGGTCGTTAATGGGTTGCTCACGCGTTTATTTCGATACTATGTCGCGGGGAAGGCCGTTTTGCGCGACGTGCTGTGAAATTATTTGGAATTTAACGAGGGTTTATCTGGAACAGAGCCAACCTTTGAAATCGATTGGCGGCCAGAGTATATAAGCCGTGCTTCTTTATTTATTTACGTTACGTGTACGTGTACCGTGCAGACCCTTCCTCGGGCGCACGGCCGGTAAGCCGCATTTTACGTGCGCGCACCTGGTGCATCGACTCGTGAGCCGAGCACCAATTTCCCTCCCGCCTTCCCGGCTCGACGTATCGACAAACGAAAAGCGGAAGGATAAGGGAGCCTTTCCGTCCTTAGGGACTTTGCATTTTAGTTCGTCCAGGAGCCGTTATGCCCCTCCCGCGTCTCCTCGCCGACGACGTATCTCCGCGCAAAGGCAATAAAAGTTTATCGCAAAGTCCGTCAATCGATACTTACCTTTATACGAAAGTCGTCGAGTACGAGAACATCAACCGGAGCTCGTTCTTTGCGGGTTATCGTCGCTCCTCATCGCTGGCTCTTTTTATACGTCTGGGAAAGGGCACTCGCGTTATCGTGCCCCGGAGGTCTTGGTAAATGTTTAATGGTAAAATGATCGGTGTACCTCGGGCTGCCGGCGAATATAACGTTTTTGTTCGCAGACCTTTGCGTAAAACCCTCCTGGAACGATCGAGATACCTCGCTTCGAGAATCATCGATGTAGTTCGAGTAAATGTACTATCGAGTAGATGTTATGCAAAGGCGCGTTGGTGTAGTTTGGATAGTACCTCTGGTCTGCAGGACTTTAGTAATATACGGTGAGATTGATACAAGTATCGCTGGGAAACCCGAGTAATCGCGCAGAATGTCGGTTCGTATTTGACATTTGCGATACACACGCGACTCTTTCTTTTCATCGCGGATCGATATATCGACGGTAAGTCGTAAAGTAGCGAGTGGGCCGCGCCAATAAAGATCTCGGCGCTCGCAGTAGCCAGGGGTTTCAATACCCGGAGGAATCTCGTCCAGGTCTCGAGGCTCGAGTCGGTTAACGCTCGAGCAACTCGATTCGCCGTAACGGTCGTTAGGCGCACGACAGGTTTGATAAGGACTCAGATCGATGGCGAAGGGGTTCGTTGGCTCGCCGTGAGACTACCAGGTTCTTATTACGGTCTTTAGCGCGCGATAACCCTGAACTTTAAAGCCCGGCCGCTCGTGCCGGTTGAGAAGCAAACGTCCGGGTTTGCCTTCTCCACGTGGGCCGAGCGCGAAGTGCCGGTTAAAAATAATTCAAACGCGAAAAGGTGCATCGAGCCCGTAATTCCGGGTGCAGTGCACCCGGCCTCCGCTCTCGGATCGACTCGAGATCATCCTCAGCCTTGCCCCCCGCCCGCTCCTTTCTCCTTTGCCTCTTCTCAACCGCCTTTTTACCATTTTTCTCTCTTACCCACCCCTCCTCCCCCTCCTCCTCCTCTCGGCCACTTCCCTGCCTCGTCTCTATATCATCCTGTCGAGAACCGCACCTACTGTCTATTTTCGCACGGTGACTATGTATAGGGGCTCGTTCTCATGAGGCCGACGCGTCAGGAATATCGTGCGGTATGCTGGCTCGATATTGCCTCTCGCTCGCTCCTTCACCTCCGCGCTCCTCCTCCTCCTCCCTCGCTCGACCGTGTAGTGCCTCTCTGTCCTTCTCGCTCTCCTCCTCGTCCTCCGCCACTCTGTTTGTCTCTCTCTCTCTCTCTCTCTGTCCATCCCTATATATAAGTACACACGTCTGCCTCGGTGGCCAACTCACAGCGACGCGCACAACGCGGCATCCCTTCCCCGAAGGGAAGTTACGAACCGCTGTGAGCGACATTCGGGAGCAGGAAACTACGCGGATGGTACAAAGTAAATGTGGATGGATGAGAGGAATTACGCGTGTTACTTTATGGGGACTGGAGGGGAAATTGTCTTCTCTTTTGGGAAATTTCCAAGGACGCGAGATGGCGCGCGGGGGAGGGAGAGCGATTTATGATTCGCCCCGTCTCGTCGCTTCTCGCTCTTCATCGATGGCGCGAGATAATTCCTACGTTCTTCTAGGTCTACGAAGATGCCTCTGCTGCTTTTGGAAATTTGAATACGGGGAAGGTGTACTTTCTGGATTATGCGGAACGTATCTTTCAGAGGTTAAAGGAAAATGGACGGGTGGACGTAATACTCGCGCTCTCCTAATTCCCGTTCCTTTCATCCCTTCGCGGAGGTCAACGACGCGAATTGTCTTGGAAAATATCCCTGATTCCCCCAGTGGATACCGTGTCTCGTACGTTCTATTCCTGAAGCCAGCTTTATGCGTTCCTCTCGCCCGTTTGTACAACGAGGATCGTCCTCGGCGCTAATGAATACGCGACGGACAATTTTGCGTATGGGCACGTATTGATCTGACGCTGCGCGCACGCATAGCCTGCTGCGTGCACGCTATGATTACGGACTACCAGAAGCAGTGATAATTATGCGCTGGCAGAAGCGCGGGCTATAATTCCACAGGTTTTGACCTATATTTTTGCACTTTGGCCGTAGCTCATGGATGGCGATGTCGACGACAGAATCATAGGCTCGCGTAGATCCGTACGTCACGTCGCTGGAGAACCGTAAAATCGTTTTTTTTTTTTTAACGACGCTTTATCGAAGTTCCTGATCGACGTTGAAATATCGCCGCTGATATTTAAGGACGTCGAATTGGATACGAGTCGATGGAGCGTCGTGTTACTTCGAATGTCGAGTTTCGAGCAAATAATGAGTATCGACCGGCGAACCGTGCAACGTATTATTCATGCTTGGGCCTAATTTGTTTAATTCTCGAACAGCGGGGATAACGGTTGTTATTAGTCAACGTAATTGAGCCAAATTAGGTCCTCTGATAATCTATCGACAGCTATTAGGCAGCCTCGATATACTGCACCTCGCGTATACGTCGGCGCCTTGTACGTTCAAACGTCGACTTAAGCTCGCGAAACTTTTATCAGGTTCCGTATTCGCTATTCGTTATAAATATACACAGTTCTGCATGGTCGGAGGATGAGCGGCAGTTTTCTATCTTTAAATTCGGTCGAAGCGTTACCCTTTTTTAAAATGTGTCTCATTCGTATCCTTCGAAAATCGTGGAAGAGGTGGAGTGGCGCAAGTTCGCAATACCTTCGGGAAGTAGGAAATTGAAATTGAAGAAGACCGCTCGTGACCCAAGGTGACCTGGACTTAGGGGTATGAAACCATTTCCAGTGCAGGTTACGTGTACTAGGGCACAACGTATGGTATTCTTGTACATAAATAACATGCACGTATATACGGTTAGTGCTATACGTGAAATATACATTTGGCCTTAGCCACAGAATTTTGGTCCACCATACCTTGAATATATTAATGCACGGATTTATTCTCGTAATGGAGCATAAAGAACATTCGCTGCGTTCCGAAAATATGCTAATTTGCACGACGATTATTCGCGCACGTGAGATAGAATTTTGCATCGCTGCGAATCGACGTATTCGAGGAACGTTTGACTAGCTGTTTGAGAGATACTCGAATCCTGATTCGCGATCGAAAAGATATTTTGATCACGCCGTAATGAATGTTGTATTTTGTTTCAGGTGGTGTTAGTTTTCATTCTCAGTATAGCATCGCTTATAATATACTTCATCGATGCCTCCAGGTAAGGACAACGATTTTTCTTCGTAATCAAATTAGAGCCTTAATTTACGTCGGATAAACGGTTTAATTAAACGCTTCCTGATCCGCCTTCACCTTCGTGTCCTTGTTTCTTCACGCATACCGATGGCGCCCGAAATAAACGGCCAAAGAAAAGTCATTAACGAGCACGGCGTCGTACGTATCGGGTGCCCGCCATTAAAGTAATTTACTCCTTCCGCCAAAGTTAATCGTTCGTGTCGAATACATTTACTTTGCATTTCGGATTTACATGACAGAATGTTTTGCCCCGATAGAAACGCTCTTGCTTTGATTCAAGGGATTAAAGGGCAGGTTTAAACGCGTTATCAACGGAGCTCTTGTGGTTTTTATTTACATCGACTTTTTATCGACCTTTGATATTATCACAACGAATCGCATATTATATTTCAAGTGCAAAAAAATGATCTTATGCGTCGCGATGCACATATTACCTACATTATCGCGGAGAAATTTATTAGAAATAACGTGGTTTTACTCGTGATGTAAATCTGAAGAAATTTGATTAAACCAAATCCGGAATGAGACGCCAGTACTTTCCTTAACCAATGTTTTCGTTTAATCGCGAGTTCATAAAGGACTCGATTTGATGTCCGCCATCCCCTGATTTTATGTTACAGCGAAGAGGTGGAGCGTTGCCAGAAGTGGAGCAACAACATTACTCAGCAGATAGACTTAGCTTTCAATATATTTTTTATGGTCTACTTTTTTATACGCGTAAGTACGATCGCTTTTATCGTAGAACCGTTAGGCTAACCCATGCGCAGGAACAGTATCGTATTTACTCTCGGAACATCGCGCTTCTAATTGCAAGTGAAAAATATTCCGCGTCACGTTCACCACACCGCGATTTAACCTTTCGCGGTTCTACGCCCAGCATAGCGCGCATTCGCTATAATCTCTTTGCAATAAATCCACGCGTACGAAATAAACTGTCGGTATGACTTTTTCATTTCCAACAAATCACCATCGCGCGTGTTAAAAGTACAAGTCGCGTACAAGATGCGACGTGAATTTGTCCCGAAGCACATAAAACGTTTTGTACAGGCAGTTAGCGTGGTCCGACGATTCCAATCCGATGTTTGACGAAGTGCCAGTTAATCGGATCCCGTTTTGTTTTGGAAATTCGACAGTTTATCGCCGCCAGTGACAAGCTGTGGTTCATGCTGGAGATGTATTCGTTCGTGGACTACTTTACGATACCACCGTCCTTCGTATCGATATATCTCGATCGGACGTGGATCGGACTGAGGTTCCTCCGAGCCCTACGACTGATGACGGTCCCTGACATCCTCCAGTACCTCAACATTCTAAAGACATCGAGCTCCATTCGTCTCGCCCAACTTGTATCCATCTTCATCTCCGTCTGGTTGACCGCTGCTGGCATCATTCATCTGGTGAGATCGCGCATTCTCTCTTATTTGTCGAGCATCGAGTAGACGCGTATATTATATATTTAGCGCCAGACCTGCGCTTCGTTTTGAATTTTCTGGCCGGTCCACCGTCGGCGGCTGAGAATCTTCACGTGCTGGCCGAGAGATTTGGCGGTCAGGTGTCGCAAGAAATACGGTCTATATATCTCACTCGCGTACATTGTCTTTGACGAAATATCCAAGCTACGGTTTATGCGGTATAACGAAATTCGAACGAAGTAGTCATGATTATATTTTACGATCAACGATCGAATTTAATAAAGCTGCACGTTTCGAAACTCAGCGCGACTACGAGAAATTTCATTCGACCGGCTCTATCGTTCTTACGATGAAGATACAAAACCACATATCGTTCCCTTCTTTTCCCAGCTTGAAAACTCAGGGGACCCTTTCGAGTTCACGAACCCACAACAGCTTTCGTACTGGACCTGCGTGTACTTTCTGATCGTGACGATGTCCACGGTAGGATATGGCGACGTTTACTGCCAGACGATCCTCGGCCGCACATTCCTAGTATTTTTTCTACTCGTCGGTTTGGTAAGCCACCTTTACTTTATTTCGTAACTAGCTAAAGTACCATGTTCTGATACGTATACCAAATAAACGGCCCCTTAAATAGTCCATCGTAGAGATTCGAGGGACAGCATTGCTCGCGACCAACCGATGTATCTCGAACGATCGTGCGCAAGGTTTTGGCTCCCATCTAGCCGAGCAGTCTTGTCCCTCGTCACGTGTCTACGTTCGCGAGCTCCGCGAAACCGCGCTCCCGCTTTCGTCCCCTTACCCAATTCTCCTCGGCCGTAAATTTGGGCCGCATCCGTGTAAGGGCGGCTCCACGTCCAGGCGAGGGCGCCTCGTAGAACGGCCGTTTGTCCTCCGATACTTCTGCGTTTCGCTGAGCTCGTCTCGTTAGAGTAGCTTGCCCGCGCTCGCTGGTCTCGGCCTGGTTCAAACGTCAGTGGGATGCAGGCGAGGCCAGCGACGTCGTGGGATTTATACGTTCCCTCCTTCGGACACACGAGTTGAATATTTCGAGTGCACGCTGTTCTCCGGCTGTTGCTCCCTCTGGCTGATCTAAGGGAAGGGTGGGCAGCTTGCTCGACGATGCGAGCGACAACTCGGTGGAACTTGCTTAGGTGTTATCCGAGAATCGCAGGATTTTTCCTTAACCGTTTTAGTGCCACGCAGCGCGATGTTCGCGTATCCTGGTGAACCGTGTCGCGATGTTTGGTCACGATCGCCGATTCGCGACGCGCTCACTTCCGAATGTATCTCTTCGCGAGTCTCTCAGAGTTTCCTCTCGTAATTACTAATCTTCTTTCGAAGAATCGTAACAACCTACGTAATTAGCGGTCTTTCTTTAATATATTGGGTCCCAAGGTTTATTTTTAACGATATTGCGACGAAAAAAAACAGCAGCGCGACCGCGCCGATCGGCATTATTCGCAAATAAATGAAGGAAGCGCTATCGCGCATCGTGGCACGATTCGACAGGGATTTTTAGAAACCTCTGGCTCTAAAACGGTTAAGAAGCCCGATTTGAGTCGCGATAAGCTACGTCGAGGCGATCGCTCGTTTCTCGAGGATTGCTTCGGTGGTTTCGATACCAGTATTCGGCGATAGGACGCGAAATATTTCCTGTCACCGATATCGACGATTCTGCGTGAGCCATAAATTACTTTTTCGCCGTACTTCGATATAAATTTTGCCATCGACCAGAAATCAATGGGTACCGAGGCTCAACGAGCGCGCGGTTTGCACGGGCAAAACTGTCGAAAAGTAAACGATGTACGCGTGCGGAGAAGCATCGATCAGTAGCGTCGGTAGCTTTCGCCCGATTCCATCCTGATTTATTGGCGATCCTGCAACCATTATCGAAGCTTCGAACAACTCCTTTCGCATCTTCCTTCTTTTGCATCTCGCGCCAAATTACCATTTCTCGTTACCTTCGCGTCTCGCTTCAAATCGAATAACGTCGATCGCCAGGTTGCCCATCCCTGATAACCGACAACCGACTTTCGTGCTGCTCCATCGTCGCCCGTACTATGAATCGTACGATTTTGTTTCCGCTAGTTTTTTTCCCTCAAATTCGAAGCTTTATCGAAAAAGAATCGAAAAAAGGTTATACATTTACGATTCAAAGTATCGTAACCATCCTTGGCCACGGCGGAAGCAAAATCGTACACCCAATAAAAAAACGTATTGAAAGAGACGTACGTGAAGAGCGTACGAAAAGCAGGCTTTTCTTAGGATTTTCCCATACACGAGATTCTCGATTCCCCAAACGACTTTGTACGGGGACGAACACAGCGGTCTTTCGAGCGGCCGGAGGACAGTGCCATTCGTTACGGAATCGATCGCCTCGTTTGAACGACGATGCGCAGTGTCTGCGAGCGTGCCTGAGGGCCGAGTGTGCGTGCGTACGTGAGCGTGTGTGCTTCATCGATCGAATCTGCGTATCCGCCGAGCGGCCTCGAGACAAAGGAGCCCGGCTCCTTTCTTTTTCCGCGGTTCGTCCCCAAAATGTAACGAGAAAACCGGGAGCATCGCCGTTCAAGCGCGGCCGGGTTTTTATGGCGCAACGCTCGTCCACGTTCCCACGCACGGTGCTTGCTGGCTTGGAAAGGTCGTTGCACAGGGCGAACATGTTTCAGGGACAATCCCTGGCCCGTTCCGTAAGAAGCGTTTGGACGAACTTTCCGCCATAGTAAGCAGTAGTCGAGTCCGTCGGTCTCGAGTGAAGGCGCGCTTTCGCGATGAACTTTCGCGGTCTTTTTCCTGGGAGTAGGCCCGAAAGCAAGGAGCTCGTGGAAGTCCAGCATCGAGGTGGACGAAAGGGATTCGTTGGTTTTCGCGTTGCGGGATAAACGAAAGCGTATTTCGTGTCTCCTTGTTAACGAGAAAACGCGAAGGTGCCTCGATGATGGAGCTTCGACGGGAGAAGAGGGTACCTTGCTTTCGAGCGAATCGCACGCGCAGTCCGCGTCGCTGAGCCCTCGCGAGGGACCGACGGCGAACCGTAAAGAGACCAGCTTAAGTCACCAGGCAGCTTCACATCCTCTCTTTTATACATCGATCGAATCGTTACCTGTTAAAAATTACGTCCCCGTCCCCACGAGTCGCATATGTGAATGTGATTAAACGTATCTACCCGAAAGAATAAAGTCTCATCATCGGCTTACGAAGCAGCTCGCGCTAACTCGGTCCCACCTGCATACCGGCTCGGACCGCGCATTGCCACGACAGTAAATAGACGAGAGAAAAAAAAAAAAAGTACAACCGTTATCGAGGTAAAGCGCAAAAAAAAAGATGTAAAAAAAAGCAAAAAAAAAAGAGAGAAAACACGAAGAGGCAAAGGAAAACGAGGGAAGTGAAAGATGCAATGGCGACGAGCGAAGCGCTCGCAGGATTCTTTACGAGCGAACACTGGCTACCCTATGCCTATATACCTCTGTGTTGCGGCCGTGGTCGGGGGCCCGTCGTGATCTTTCGCGCAGCTGCGCCCCATCGCTCGTCCCCAGGATCCCCGCTCGCGCGCGGCAGGGGAAGTATCCGGGAAAAAAAACACGATTCGCGGCAGGGACGTGCGTGGACGGGTCGAAAAAGAATCGCTTATCGCCTTGGCCTCGCTCCAAACTTGCAATTTCATGCTCCGCCGGAGAGAGCCGCGCGCAGGGGGGCGGGGGGGGCGGAGAAACGGATGTGCAGCCGTGTTTTCCAAAGGGGGGAGGATTCATGACGGCCACCGACGGCGAGCCTCTGTTCTCGTACCTACACGCCTCACTTTGCCGCGTCGAGATTCGGGGCTTTTCCGATCGCGTATCGCGATGGCGGCTGGCGCCTGTCGCCGCCATGGCCGGGGGTAAGGCGAAGAGAAGAGGAAGCTCGCGTCCGTCCAGTGCTTTATATCCCTGCTACGTGCGCCGTCCTTTGACCGCGTCTCGGAATGGCCGAAGCCTCGCCAACGGGCGCGAAACTCGAGTCCCCGCTAACGTCGAGCCGAGCGTGCCTTGACGAGCGCGGAAAGGAACCTGGCTACTCGGTTACTCGCTACGCGCTGCCTCCTCGTCGGCGGCTCGAGATCTACCTCGTGCCTCTTAACCCTTCAGTGGTCGCGCGGATGACGATGGCTATAAGTTCGAAGCGATCCTCGGTTTTTGTCCAATGTTACCAATGGTAATTGCAATATATACTATATTTTATATAATTATATAATTATAATTGCAACATTAAGATATGCAATATATATGCAATATAATTTCAATATTAATATGTGCAATATATTAATATTGAATATTATAGAAGTGAATATATATATATTAAATATATATTATAAAAAGTGAATCGATAGAAGTGACTTGGAGGATTATCGATAAAAAACAGAAGTCCTCTGTTTATTTAAATTCCTACGTTCAAAGTAGGCGACCAACGTCATCCGCGCGACGTTCGGAAGCGCGGCCGCCGCAGGGTTAAACGTTCGCCTGTCGCGCGTTTAAATCGTTCCTTTCCTTCGAGTACAACCCGGTTACGTCCATCGCGCCGTGCTTTATGCTGAATTAGGCACAGGCGCATCTCCCGGCGATCGGAGCTGACACTCGATTTCGCCGATCGCGCTACCGGCGGCTAATCGTCCGGATGAACGACGAATCGTCCCGTTTCTAACGACACATTCTTGCTCCTTTTGCGCATACTTTACCCCTCTCTTACGGCTTCAACTTGCCCCACGAGTCCCGCTGTAGCTGTCTCGTTGTCCATCTCCGTTCTTTCGAAGAGGAGAACGCTCGTCGTCGACGACGCGGACAAGCCGAATCCCGTTTTAACGCCGATTCGATTTGTCGCGTTAACGTTGCGCGGTGTGCTATGAATTCATAGAAGGAAGAAAACAGCGGAGAAACAAAAAAGCTAACTCGTGCCAGCAGGACTTTTTAATCGACGCGCGTGCCTCGAATCGTCCTTACCATTCATCCTGTACGTGGATGTTTTCTACTTCGACATCCTGTTCGATAAGATGTTTAATGAGATCATTACGATTGGTGCGTTGATTTGTAATTCGACGTTTGCTCGTGATTTAAATGGAAGAGGATCGATCGCCGCTATCCGGTTTTATTGCGAAAGCCCTATTTATTCGTCTGGAGTGGTGCTGCTGAGATTCGAGGCACGTTTACGTCCCGTTAATCCTCTAACATCAATTTTTCTCGTGTCCCTGTAGAAGGGCGCAAAGCCTAACGACTTTAGAACATGTTGGTGTCTGTGCGAGCTTGATCTCTGACTGTCGTTCTGTCTGTATGTCTGTTTGTATGCTACGTATGCCGAAATGCTGCTGATATTACTAAAATGTATTCTTCCAATCGCTTTAACCTTGTTTCTGAGACCATCTGCAGTTGCGGACGTATTCGACGTTTTTTTGGTTCGCGTACTTCTACGTTTCGAATTGTCATTCGCAGTAACGAGGCGCAGGTATCGTAATGTTCTTAACATTATTCGTAAGAGGTACTCCTTTGGCTTGTTATCGTTTATGTTGATCCCCCTTTGAGCCCTGATACGCCATTAGTAATATTCCGAGCGAGTCCCTCGAGTGGTAATATTGTAAAAATCACTTCCGACATTTACCAATCGGATAACGTCCGTTGCTTCAACTTCGATCTCGTTTTTTTCAAGCTTCCTACTTCCAAAACTGGCTCTGACAAATGTAATACCTTAACGATCGTAGTTGTTTTTGTTCATTATCGTTAATATCTCGTCCATTGTCTCGTATCGTCGTGCGTATCGTCCATTAATACTGTCGAAATTCTCCGAAAGTTTTGCCGGCACCAGTGCTTTTATCACGAGAGAACGAATTACGATTGACAGACGTCGCTCCGAATGTCGGTTACGGTTTACGCAATTCGCTGCGATGACGCTTAATACCGTCGTTTTTATTCGCGAAGAGAGAAAAATATCCCGGTACTATTCGGAGATGAGGATCTTTTGGAAGACCTTCAAGCCGCTTGGCACTCGCTTGATAATATGATGTCACGGAATCTCATAGCAACGTGTGCGGTTTGAACAATGAAGAACCGCTTTGAACCGAATTCAGTAGGCAGCACTGTATCTAATACCGGCAAGATGACGATTCGAGCACGGATAAATGCTCTAAATTTAGAGAAACACGTAGAGTCAGAGGCGACGCATCGCTATAATTTAATAGCGCGAGGATGATATTTCCATTTGTCACGACACGTTAACGAATGGTGCTCTTTCGTAATTACTCGGTTCTGCTCGGTCAACTCTGTTCATTTCGTTCAATTAAGTGGGAGTACTTCGTCGCAATCGCGTCCGCTAAATGTCCCGGCGGTTCTTTTATGCGCTATCATGCCTCGCTACTTTACGAACGTTCTATTCGCAGTTGTCTCCTAACGAAAGCCTCGAGACCTCGAGTTGCGTGCTCAAAGTACTAATACTCTTCTCCACTGTACTATCCATCGTTATATTTCTTTGAATCGCAGTGTCTTTAGTTGCCTGGTATGTATGAAACTCGCAAGAAATGCGCATATTTGTGGACTTTCAATGACGCAAAGCAAAATCGAAGGGAGCACTATCGGATGCAATAGTTCGTGCCAGTTTCGTTCGAGGCGGTCCTTTGTCCAAATTTTGCCAAAGAAAGTTTCATCGATCGTTCACGGTGAGCCGTTGATTCTTACGAACTTAATCGCGTCTTATTAACACAGCGAAGTACCGCTTCCCTCACTTGACACACGAGCATGAGGAAAGTCGATATTTGAACTTTTTTGCTTTTGCCCAGCTACGATCTATACATTTCGCCACGCTCTCCGCAGTCGAAGTGCTCGAGCTTATTTTCGACCAGCTTCATAGTTATTTAGTACAGAATGCTACCCTCACTACTCACTTGTCTCTTTCAGTTCTGTTCTCTCCGCAAGCAGGAAGGATCGACGATTCGCGTACTTGTTATCGATAAGGACAAGTCGAGTCCAGAAGCGACAACTCGATTTTCTTGTCGCTGTCGTAATTACTGTTGTGTCGAAAGAAAAAATCGTATCCTCGCTGCTTGCCCTTATTCCCGATTTTTGCACTTTTCTATCGCTGTTAACGAACCGTTTGACTTTCGCTCTTGCGCTTATTGCCGTGCTTGGCACACTATTGCGAAACACGGTTTGTCAAATGAATCACGTCCTATAAATCTCGATAAAGCCTGCGCAGCATTGTTGTAAACATAGAAATGACACAAAGCGGTGGCATTGCGTAACGCACGAGTGCGTCCGAATCAAACGTATCGTTCGGGTTAATGAAAGTTGACTTTTTCGCGCGAAGCATCGTTCGAGTTAATAAAAGTTGACTTTGAGTTAATTACGAAGCTCGCTCTTTACAAGAGACTCGAGGAGCGCTTTTCGTACGCGAACTTTCGCGATTATTCTTTGCACCGAGCGTATTAATACTAGACACGGAGAAGAATGTTATCGCGTATAAAGTAACGGATATTTTTTCCAAGGATCGTAGATCACTGCACTCGGCAATAACCCGAGAGAGGCGCGTGGCAAGTAAATAACTCGATGATCATTAAAAGGTTAAAGCTTCTTCGTTAACTCGAGGGTGTTTGCTTGAATTACGAGTTTCCCGACCATTGTCACGTGCAGAGGACTTTGGTTAATCGGCTTTGCGTGAGCAGTAACGTACAGCAAATTTCCAACGTTTATTTTCACCGTATCGACCAAGAGGGTAACCCCTTTCTACGCTCAGCCCGGCGATCTATCCACGGTAATTCATACAAGTCACTTTCATGCCGCGACACGATGGCAAGTACGGCACAGCGATCGGCGTGCTCCGCCCTTTACTTTTCTTTTCCCCCTTTAAGAGAACAAAGACACACGCACACGAACTAGGAATACGTAGATCGTCGCCACCCTCGCATTACATCTCTTTCACCAATCCGCCTTTCCTACATTTTGCATCGCGACGTGTATCCGCGGCGGTATCGCGACGTATGCGCCAGGCGATGGCCCAGCTGTAAATTGCAGCCATACATAGATGACCCAGTTTGTTTTTAACGGTCCGTAGTGGCATAGTCTTTTCCAGTTATGATTTCTATTTGCAGGCAATTTTTGCTAGTAGCATACCCGAGATAATAGAGCTCGTAGGCAGTAGGTCCAAGTACAGCGGCGAATACAAGCGGGAACACGGAAAGAGGTATTATAAAAATTACATCCTACAATCCTGTCTCTTTTGTCTATTAATTTTGTACTTTCCAGTATGTATATGTCTATACTTATACTTTACCTATGTGATAACACTCGTCGAAAGAAAGAAAGAAACAGAACAAAAAAAAAAAAAGAAAGAAAAACACGCAAACAGACAGAAGGGAAAACTGGTGCGAACACGATCACGCATACAGGTAAACCGAGGGTACACTCACGAATACACACCTGCACACGCGCGGCTGATTACGGGCCGTGCGGATATACAATTTATTATCGCAATGACGATCGATCGTTGTCCGATAAAGAGGGAGAAAAACACGCGGGAAGATAAAAAAAGAAACGAAGGGGGAAGGCGGAAGAACGCCGACAGGCTCGTTGAGGCTGATGAATTTATGCGGATTTACACGGGCCGAAGTAGTGGCTGCTCGGCTGATAGCCAAGAGCAAAACGCGGTTTATTCGTTTTCAGCACTCCCTTTCATTTCCCAATGAATCGAACGCCTCTCGTCCACGGTGAAAGGTCCAATAAACCAGAAAGGCACAGCTTTACGACTGGCGGCGCGAAAAACTTCGCGAAACGGGACGACGCGTAATTGAAAATTGGTCCTCTCGCCGCGTTAATCTCCATCGTCCCTTAAAGATCGCAGTTTACTTCTTTGGACGAACAAGAGTGCCGCCAACTTGGCTGCGAGTTGGAGGAAAAATCGTGTCGTCGCGGGTAGAGATTTATGCGAAATTTCGGGCGAAGGTTACGATCGAGATTTGAGCGGCATGGATCTAAATCTGTGGTAGGATCGAGGATGAACTTCTCGTCTCCTCGTGAAGTGTAACTTCTATTTCTAATATGAGTCGAATTAATTACACGTCATTGAGCGGAGTTTTATATGCGTCATATACTTTAATATATGTCATATTCTCGTATAGTTTTATACGTGTCATATTGTGTGCAGGATATACTTCAATTTGACGGAAGATGTGCGAGTTCTGATAAAGTACGATATTAATTCTTTTTTGCGCGTTGAAGGTTTATTAAAAAGTGTCAACGTTCTTTTTCACGAGGAAATATCATCTCTTCGAATGTACCACGGATTTTGGTTCGCTCTGTACGTTTTAACATATTTTAACAAAAGCCTCTTATCGCGTACGTCATTTTTCATTCGCAAGTACCAACGGCATCGATCGTCTATTCTACCGCATTCCCAGTGGAAGGCTAGTCGGGTCTACACCGTTTCCTACTACCTGCAAAAGCGTATTTTCGATCGATTCGCTCGAATTAAAACCAATGAAGCACGGCTGTGTCTGAAACGGTAGACTTTCATGTTCACGGCTGTGAACAAGTGCGGATATCATTATTTCGTTCGGCGTTCGGTGCGATTAAGTAGTTGGAAAATTAAGCGCCGTCAAGGGCGCCGTTAATCGAGCAAGTACTTGTTTCTAATTGGTAATTTCATCGTGCCTCATTTCTCATCGAGTGGCCATCATTGTTGTTGACCGATTCCTGTAGGTATTCGCTCTCGTGCATCATCGGTACTCGAAATATTTTCCAAAAATAAAGTCCATCGATTAAAAACCGCGATCAACCGGCATACCTTATTAATATCATCGATATGTCGTGGCTTTTTGGATGCCGTGGCGTGCTATCCGACATTTTTCTTTTTTTTTTTTTTTCGTTGGCACCTTTCACCGCGCGGAAGAATGGCGTTCGACGGCGCGTGAGACTGTGCAGAAAGGACGTTGATAATTCTGTACTAACGAGAAAAGCAGCAGAGCTTAGTAAGTCTACTGCATGTCGTTTGTATCAGCGGCGAGAGTTGTTCCGAGAGTTGTAAGGAGTGAAATCGGCCGCCGGAAGAGTTTGGCCGAGCACGAAGTGTCGGTAACTCCCTTTCTACACGTATCCCATCTAATGCCTTAAGGGGATTGTATGGTTAACCCCTTAATGCTCGTCATTTCTCTCGAGCCGAGATGAACCAAGGGATTAAGACGATTAAACGGCGTCTATGATTCACGTCTTGAACCAGTTCCCACTGATCGATACGTGAAACTCGTTCGAAGATCGTTCGGAGAGCGTCGCGTTCGACGCTTTGCCTCGTTGCATAAAACGAAGTTTAAGGGGTTAACCAAGGATTCGCACACGTTTTTTTTTTTCTGGAAGAAATTCGAGAAAGGTAAACTTGTGTTATGCAATTAAATGATTACGGAAATGTACCATGTCGTGTTACTTTGTCTCTTTATCTACTTCTCTCTCTCTCTCTATATATCTCTCCTTCTCTGTTTTAATCTCTCTCTCTCTCTCTTCACCAGCTCGAAGTTCTTTACCAGAGTATGGAACATGACTCGATAACGAACACCTTTTAATCAAATTGCACGGTTTGCCACTTTAGTCTGCTACCTTTAACGTATGATCACTTACAGGATATACATATTGCAAACATCGCATATACAATGACGCAGTCAAACCTGGACAAAACTCTCCACAAGCAACGTCAAATTGTGTGAAAGCCACGTAACGCGGAGTCGCTTATAAAATCGGACCAGACGACATTGCGCGATCTCGGGCGCGCGGAGAATTTTTATGAAGGTCCGCCGGTCGTAATATTAATCACGTATTTCACATAGTTTGAAGTCTTTCCCCGGACACCAAGGCGACACACATCATATAAAATCTATACATCGTACGATATCTCTACACCGTCACGCGCGATCGAGATACAGATCATCACGGTGCACAATTACGCCCGTCCCAGTTTTCGCTTTATTATTTTCTTTTATCGCCCCCACCCACCTCCCCGCCTCCTGCCCCCACAAAACAAGTCGCCATAGGATAACATCGTTTTGTTTTCTTTATATACGAGCACTCCCGACTGTAATCTCGGCGATAGACCTGTGCCCTCACAGTGGCACCGTTAACCATTGTTGTACTTGATCGTAAGTTGTACGCATCGCACGCTACGATAGAGCCCGCATGCCAGTTTAATCGACATATTAATTAAATACTCCACCCGTACTCAAGGGCCGCGCTCGCCGCCCCTCGCCCTCCGCGAGAGGACGGATGTGAGCGGTCGTGGCGTAAGGGTCGAGGACGAGCCGAGGGCCTCGATAAAGCGATGATCGCAGTGTGACGCGAGTCCGGCATCTTGGCGAGGAACTAACGGCACTGTATTCGCGTGGCAGCTCACCTATGAACGTTGGTACATTAATATTACATCGCAAGGACACGATGGTACTCGCGTTGCTTGTATTTGCGCACAATTTCTCGTGCTCGTATTACGTACTTTGGGGCAGCAGGTCACGTTCGAGGTGGGCGCATCGATATCGTTGGAGCTCGCAGGATCGATCGTACGATCCTGGTACGGGTTTGTCACTGGGTATGGATGTTTTTCGAGAATTTCGCAGTTGCGGATTGAGACCGAGTGCGAGGTGTGCGTGAATGTGCTTGGACGCAGTGCGAATACCTTCGAAAGTTCGCGGACATCGTTAGGCATTCGCGAAGATAAACCGCTTCTGAATGTCGCGCTTCGTGGTGCGATAGACGCGGGAGAAGGCGTTAGTCGTTACTTCCGTCTGGCGCCCAGTCGCGAGTATCTCTCTTTCCTTGGTGTGGAGACGTGTCGGACGGTATCGAAAGGAAGATAATCCTCCGTTATCCTCCTTCGTATCGTTTTTAGGATTACTTCGGCCTTGTACGATCGGGATGGAGAGCGAAGCGTTGCGAGCGAATGTCGTTTAGGCGATGCAAGGGGGCGTTGAGGGAGTTTTTTAATGAGAACGAAAAGACGATATAAGAAACACACACAAAAATACCTAGAAAACTCAGGATAGGGCTCTGTTCTGACGGCAACGGATGATTGTGGGTGTGTAGGCGGTGTTCGCCAGCTGGATCCCAGAGATCACGGAGCTCGCCGCGAACCGCTGCAAGTACGGTGGCCAGTACAAGCGCGAGCGTGGACGCAGGTACCCCAGAAATCCACCTACGTGGAAACCAAAAACACCCCTTGATACTAGCCTCCAAACTGTTTTCCTTGTAGTCGTATAGAATGCGAGGAGGAGCGAAGTCACCCTGGATAGCGAAGTGGCCCGTTTACCGTCTGTCGACTTTTTACTCCAAGGTTTCATCGCCTTTTTCCGATCTGGGATTTGTATTTTTCATGGGCGATCCCGATCGATCGCACTTTTGGAAATTCACGATGAGGATATCTCGGTGCAAAAATTTGTTGTTGCTTCTTATCAATCACGCTCTTGGTTTTTTTTTTCTCTCTCTCTCTCTCTCATCGGATCATCGTCCGAGCGCTCGTGGAAAGAAACTGCGTTTTTCTTAACGACCAAGAAAGCTCGACTATGACACGCGTTGTTCTTTGCCAGAGGCTGGAAAACCGTGGGATATTTTTGTACGGTGTTATAAATCGTTGCCTAACGACGGCGGAAAATTTCAGGGAGAACGAAAGAACGGACGGGAAGTCAGATAAACGTTGTCCGAGTAAGAAATTATTTTAATGACCGCTTCAGCGTCAGCCGCGTAACCCAGTTTCCGAAGGATGGGGCCAAGAAAACTCGTGGCTCCTCCAGTTTGCCTCCGCGCCTTCCTTTCGCAGTTCGCTCAAATTTGGGCCACGGCACCGTTTCTTCCCTCGCGCCAAGTGCGATCAAAATGCAATCGATGCCTCGACGCCGTTTGATTTTCGGGAGAAAACCTCTCGTTCTTCCTGGAATATTCCGAGCGGACCGAGAAAGGGCTTCACGGCTGCTATCCGCGATAAACTTACCCTCTGACTAGCGTAAATATTCCCACCCCCGCCCCTTCGACCCCGTACCCACTGATCCGTAACTGTTAGAAAAATGGTATTCCCGAATTTTCTGAACCACCAGACCCTATATACCCCTTCACCGTTTATTTAACGTACCCTGCGCTGACTCTCACCGCTTTTCTTACCCACTTTTTACCAGTTAGCAGATATCTTGGTAACACGTGCTGGTATGCTTGGACTTTTGTGAAAAGAGAATTACACACACGAGTTTTATTCTTATACACACACACACATTTATACACGTTTAGTAGATGAGAAGAATATATTATTGTTGCATATCTTTCTCTCTCTTTCTCTCTCTCTCTCTCTCTCTCTCTCTCTCTCTCTCTCTTTCTTTCTCTCTATCTCTACCTCTCTCTCTTTCTATCTCTATTTCTCTCTATATATCTATATTATATATATATACATATATATACATTATAATATGTATATTATCGACTCACCGCATTGTCTCGAAAGAGTAGCTCGTTCCCCCCCCCCCCCCATTCAGTTTTTGACCCGTCGAAAGTTTTTTGTTCCTCGGCCCACTGGGAGAGACGCAACGTTCTTGAACTTATATATCCTCGTCGCTCTTCACTATGCATTCTCCCCCTTTCTATATCGTTGTACCCTAGTTTTGACGATTTACATCTGTATGGATGTATATATATATATATGTACATGTATGTATATGTATATGTTCTACACGAGCGCGCACCTTTTTTTGCTCTCACAACATTATAGATAGGTACGTCGATTGTTTCGGCGGGCAACGTTGTACTTGTCGTGCATAATACCTCTCCGTTATTTTTTTTCTCCTTCTCCAGGAGCGGGTCGTAGCCCCCTAAACGATCAGCGTTCGTTCGGAGGACCACACACGCAGTAATTTCTTTACGTTTACCCCACACACGCATTGTACCATACATTATGAGGCATGCTGGAAGCAATCTGCGACGCGATCATTTCGGTAACGAGCCCGCGACGTTTCTCGTGAGCGCTAAGGACATTCGTACGTACGCCGCAAGGAAAATCCAGCGTTTCGTTGTCGATGGTTGGCTCCATCCATCCTATTTGTCGCGCGCAATCGCACCGGCTGGCATAGAGCCTCGTATCCACTGTGCCTGCGTTTTATCGATGGATCAAGGAGACTCGCATCTCCCTCTCTCTCTCTCTCTCTCTCTCTCTCTCTTTCCCTCCCAGACAACGGCCACGTTGAGCCCCGACGCTCCGTACGGACATCGATCGTGAGTGCGGATATTCTCTCGATACTCTCGTGCTGATCCCGCCGTTTTCGTACGGCCATTTCGGTGCTGCGTCCTGGGGAAGATAGGAGGGGAAGGATATCTGCATCCCTGTCTCGACGATGAGGCCTCGAGTGTGTCCCCCGATTATTTTCTCCGATATTAACGCCTTACCGACCGGCATCCTCGTTATGTTTCTTGTCCATCGCTTACTCGGTTTATCCTCACTCGTGTACGTAATGGATAATGAAATGGAAGCACTTTTACTCGTACACGTCGTTATCAACAGTAACTGGACGATCGTTCATAATAACGTGTGCAGATAAGCGGAGTGCCGAGTCTTTCGTGATTCGCGGGAAACCCAGTGGAGAAGGAGACCTATTGAGCGGTGAGAAGTGGAAAACGTTGTGTAACTCGTGGATTATTGTGAGAATGAAGTCCGGTAATAGGCTGCCGGCCGGTAAAACGTTAGACTGCCATTCGAATCTCGAGGGTGTCCCTTCCTTCGGGTGTCTCGTTAAACTATTTTTCACATCGGGTAACGCTCTTTCCCGGTTATCGTACGGCCGTTTTGCCGGTCACAGTCGACCAAGATCCGCAGTAGAAACGCAGCGTGAATATCCCTTTCAGGTCGATGCTTAATTTCCCCCCCTTTTTTTTGGTTTGGATATATGAGTGGACAGAAGTTTAAAAGCGCAGACTCCGCAGTAGAGTGTATGTCCTAGCTCTTTCGATAGTACGATCATCGCGCTGTGGATCCTTTGTCTAACACGCAACAGATCTTCCGACGATGATTGGTCCTTGGAGTGTGACCAATGAAAAGCCGCGAACGAAGGAGCCGTGATTCGGTTGGTTGCGGATGTCGTTGGTACTTTTGCGCGGTCTCGCGCAAATCGTCGTCGTGCGCACGTCGAAAATTTGCCCCAGTCTCGAGGGTCGTAGAATCTACCGATCGGTCGTCGCACCAAGCAAGACCCCGGGGCATTCGTAGAAATTATGTAATACTCGAAAAGTACCAGCGACCCGTTGCAGTTTATCTTTTCTCTCTTTCTCTCTCTCTCTATGTCTCTCTCTCTCTCTCTGTCTCTCTCTCTCTCTATCTCTCTCTCCTCCCCCCTCTCATTCTCTCTGTCTCTCTTTCTCTCTCTCTCTTACTCTCTCTGTCTATCTATCTCTCTCTCTCTCTCTCTCTCTCTCTCTTTCTCTCTTCACGGATTGAGTTTCTTGGTGGCATGCGTTAGTGTTCTGGCTAGTCTGTAGACTTTCCAAAAGGGCGAGCGAAACCACATCGCGGAATGGCCTTTTAGAGAGGAGCGCCTTCTCTCGTTCGACGCACGAGCGAGGAGAGAAGTAGCCTCGACATCGTCGATCGAATACACGATTTTATAACTCTGGCTTGGTATATAAGATACTTGGCATTATAAAATAGCGCAGCAGTAGAGGGGGTGCAGGCGTAGGCACATGCGGCTGCTCTTTAGGGAATTTTATCAGTAGAAATTGCACGTAATAATTGCGAGACACGATGCTGCATTCACCTGCGGCGCGGAACGGCGCGACGCGGAGACGGCGGGGATAAAGCGGCCGGATTAAATAAACGAGACCCATTCGGTGCGGCCGTTCGTCGGTACTTGCACGAAGAGGAAAATACTCGGGGGCGGATCTCGCGTTAAAGAAGCTAAATTACGGCAGGGCTTGGAGGACTACCAAGGTTGGATCCTCGAGATGTGGTTCACGTCGGGCTTCCGTCGCGTCTTATCCACCTTTTTACTCCGCGCGGAAAATCTCTTCCCATCTCTACGTTCGTGCGCGCCTCCCTCGCGACCTCGTCGATGAGCATCGATCGGTGGGCCGAACGATGGGCCTTCGGGAGACCGATCTCCTCCCCCTCCCCCTCCTGCCCCACCGAATCCCGCGATCCCTCGCGCTTCGATCGAGCTTTACGCGCTGTCCAGGGAATTTCGATACGCCGATCTCGATGGCGCTCTTTAATCACCAAAGCCGACATTATTGCGATTAAACGAATCCCCGCGGAGGCCTCGTAACCGCCTCGTTTCGCATTTAGGACTCGTCTCGTCGTCCGGTCGTCGGCACGTGGCTCGAGCTAAAGATTTAACGAGGCCTATCGATCGTGGGTGACCCGCCATCTCGTCGTGCGTCGCGATGCGCCCCTTCATAATCCCACTCGTCTCGTCGAGGCAAACACAGGTAGTCCTAGCTTCGGCCACATCGCGAAAATGCAAATCTCTCGACTTCGCGAAGATCGTATCTCGCGCGTACGTCCTGCGGCTGCATGTACGTACCCGCATATCGGACGGGTGTATGCACATCGGCGTAGCTCCCTTTTTGCCGCGGCCAGAGGCCGGTGTGTGCATCATGCATGTGCATACACGCGTGCCAAGGCGGTGCGGTCGATATGGCCGAGCGTGCCGATAACGCCGGATCGGGGAGAGAGAAAGTGCCGATCGCTCGAACATCATCACAGCCTCGGTCGCTATCGTCGCGTCGACTTACTCACGCTATGCGTATAGGCACACGCGTACAGAGACATACAGGCGCACACGCACACGCACACCTTGTACACAAGAGTCTGCGTTTAGGCGGTAAGAGGAGACACACACACGCTTAGATCGACACTAGCCCATGTCCCAAGAAACACTACTGGAATACGTAAGAGCGAGTTACTTTTGGGATGCGTTGCGTATAATGCGATTACGCTCACAGACTTCGTTGCCGCAGACGTCTCTCGTTCGTGAGGAACCTTCGAGAACGATCGATCCTCGATTTGGTTCGTATCGTGGAGCAGTTCTTCGTTCCTGATCGCATCGTTGTCGAACGCTCGGAGCCTCGTGCGCCGTGCTTCGAGGATGCATCGTCCCCCTCCGTGGTAATTACCCGGAATGGAGTCATCGACGATTGTCCGTAGGCGTTGGAGATCTCTGGCGTCCGAGGGCCTCGAGACGACGATCGTCGCTCGAAGTGGTGGCTTTCGCCCGTTTCAGCCGGTGTAAACGCGCGGGTAGCGAGCATCGTGGAATTGTCCTTTCGAGGGGAGGAAGAAAGAGAACCCGACTTTGTCGTTCTGCGCTGTAGCATAGCTCCGTGGGTGTCTCCGTCGTTCTCGCTAAACGGACCATGCATCGATTCACCATACTTTATCCACCCATTGTGCCATGTGTCGACTGTGCCGAGAGCTAGTGTGAACGAGTGATTAACATTAAAACCAGACACTAACATCGATCGCTAACAGCTCGCCGGTCATGATCCGACGCGCTCTCTATTGCCACGCATATCGAGCCCTGTGCATTTGCCCGTTCTTTGTGTTTTTTTTTTTTTTTTTCTTCTTTTCCATGGGTTTGCAGGTGAGTCTCTATAGGCCGATCGATGGCGATCGTATACTTCGCGCCTTCGCCCTTAAGCGCCAATCGTGCCACCACGTCGGGATAATCGATCGGGCCGACGACCTTCCTTGTCCTCGGCGATATATATCGGTGGCCATTGGCCAACTGTGCCGAGAGAAAGAAAACGGGCGTGCGACTTCGCGGAGGAAAACACCGCGCGTATCCTCGTGAATCACCCTCGAAAAAATATTATCCGGCCGGTGTGTGAGTACCGTCGGCAGGCAGAAGAGCGTCGCGAGATCGTCGGACGTTTTCGCGAAGAGAATCGA
Source organism: Ampulex compressa (assembly GCA_038496175.1). NCBI lineage: Eukaryota > Metazoa > Arthropoda > Insecta > Hymenoptera > Ampulicidae > Ampulex > Ampulex compressa. Next base: position 142,238 of record JBCFXI010000531.1, read on the forward strand.
GCCGGATGCGGAAGCCGGATTCCGAGGGATTTCACTTGCGAACGTTGCGCGCCGTTGAACGAACGATTACGCGAAGCAATGCAGGACCTACCTACCTGCAGGATTAGGTAGACGTGTCGGCACGTGTAGTATCGTTAGGCTTAGGTGTAGGTGTGTAGGACCTAGGTGTAGGTAGCCTACCTACCCCGCCCTTTATTTGGAACGTGTTCGTTTCCACACTTAATTATTTGGGCCGTGGCGCGCATAGCGGTACAGCACTGTTTATCGTGTCTCTATGAGTAGCCGCGCTGCCCGGTAGCTGAGCCAAAACTTTGTTCCGTTCATAAATGCAAAGCTCCTCCCTCTCGCCACCTCAGAAAGCAAAACAAAAAAAAAAAAGACAAAAAATACAACAAAAAAAAAACAATGTGAGAATAAACGGGAAAAAAGAGACGCAAAGCGACAAAACGAGAGTAAACTTCGAGGTACGGACTGTATGATAAAGTAAGCGTACCCGATAACCAGACCCGACTTGACCGCACGACGCCCAAATAACGAAACCGACCGACCGCGACGTATGTAGAGAGAACGAAAAAAAAAAAAAGATAGTAATAACACGTAATAGAAGGAAAAGAAACGAAAGGACGTAAGAAAGAGAACGAAAAAGAAAAAAAAACGCTAAATACTGCCAACCCTGTCACACAAGTGTATTGATGCGAGTGTTGTGTTCTGTTCTATCACGTGGTGTAGGCCATATTCGCCAGTTGTATCCCCGAGATAATTGACCTGATCGGGACGCGAAACAAGTATGGCGGCACTTTGAAGAACGAGCGAGGTCGCAGGTGAGAGACACAACCAACCAACTAGCTTCCCCGAGTTGAACCACCCCACTACCACTTCCACGTTACCTCGAATTACCAGTGATGCCCGATCCCTCCCGATATGACGATACACCGCATAATCTGCGATTCTCCCTTTTTGTCCTGGCACCTGATCACACACTTGTTCACCTCTCTTTCTCTCACACTCTCACTCTCTTTCTCTCTCTCAATTACACACACGCATACACGTACCGACACGGACATACCTACACCCACGAGGATAATCATTCCTATTTCTTCTCAGATCCCAGAGTTTCCCATACTCCTTCCACGAGCACACTGAATGGACACGTTCATACCTCGACAAGCCCGTCCCACCTTCCCACCCAGCTCCACCTTTTGTTATATATATTTAGAGAAAAATGTTAGCATCGCAGAACTGCAGTTCCATACCTGCTCTTCGCACTAGCTGTCATTCGGCCTTAGTGCAGCCGCAGTTCCAAAATAACCCCGATCACCACCACAACTCCCCGCCCCCAGCAAGAGCCCCAACCAATCAACCAGCTAGCTCGACTGCTACCACAGATCTACCACACCCAGCAACTGGTGTTAGCTTGTTTGTTCACACTGACCGCACTTGGGACAAATACGGCTTTAACGTGCTAGTTTCGCATAATCGCTCGCGAGGAACGAGGAATCAGGCTCGGTGCTCGAGGAGAAGTCTTTTCGCGTTGGTCGAGTGGACGGTCGGCGGTGGACATCCGGTCAAAAATATTGTGAAACTCTCGAGTAGATTCGCCTATTAAGAGGTCGGCCCTGGCTGTTGCGCATAACGGTGCGATCTTTAACGAGCAAAACTTGCGAACTCGACCGTCCATAAAGTGGATCAAGTTCCTCGTTGTTCGGGCCGTCTTTGGCCGACGTTGCGGCGGTTGGGTAATCGGATAAACGAAACTACTAATTTGCACTTGCACCTTGATGTAGATATTGCCATGTTTGGCAACCGGATGGTACGGGCGGGTAATGTCGCGTAATTGGCGAAACAAGCAGCGATCACGCTCGCGGGGCGTGAGTTTGATGGCGTGCCCCGAATGGAAATTTAACGTGGATTAATGCGTTCAGGGAAAAACCATTTAAATTGCCGTAATGCTTTTTCGAGTTGAATGCGCCGGCGGACGTTAAAATTTGATCGTTCGTAAAGCCACATCGGGCGTTATGCAAGGGTCGCGCATATTCGAGCTGTATTTCTCTCCGAGTGCAAAAGGTCAAAGTCCAGCATGTACCCTGCATATCCGACATTGAATGCATATATATATATATTATATATATATATACATACTATATATATATATAACCTAATGTTGTAATACTTGAGTGTAATAATCTTGGTGTTTTAGTCAGCATTAATGATCGTTTTTACGTGTTCGTAATTCTTGAAGGAAGGAAAGTAAAAAAAAAAGAAGGATTAAAGAGTTTACTTCTGCCTTAGGTCACATATAACGCTACGATATATAAATTCTCACGCGTAGCTCAGGTCTGGCCAAGATATCGTCAGGGGGCCGAAACTACTTAGCTCAGGGAAGTGTGATACAGACTTGGGTCGGCCGCCGTATACGATTAACCGGTGCAAATGTGGCTGTGATAGTTCGCAGGAAGATGATAAATAGGGACACCACGGTAACAGGGCTGCTCGTTGCATCGAACGTCCGAGCACCCATTCACGCGCGATTACACGAGTGCACAGTCGGTGGGACATCTCGATCTCGTACACATACGCCGATCACTCACACGGCTGTGTCGTCGTGAATTTACACCGATCCTTTGATAATATCGTGGCCGTTTCGAGGGACGTTTTGCGATGCCGCAGAGTTTAAGGCGTATCCAGCCGAACACGCTCCTGCCGTCGCTAGTAACGGGACCTCATCTACGAACTCTACGTCTCTTGGAATTTTTGCCCGTGACGTTTTTCTCAGGTCGCCTATTTTCCGTGAATTTTCTAGACGCCTAACGGGTCCATGGGAGTGCGGATAGAGCCAAAAAAAAAAAAAGAGTGCACCGCGCCGTGCCTTTTGTACTTGACGCGAACACTAATTCGAGTCGATCAACTTGCACGATCCGATTGCCAACGTAACGACTCGTCGGTGCGCGCACGAATTTTCGGTTCACGGTTTTTCCCCACATGGGCAGTAGGTCTCGAACGACACGTACTTCCGTTTGTGGGCAGACACACGAGATGTAACTTCTCATTACCCATGACACTCACGTCTCGACACCCACACAGCGAAACGTCGGCCCCGTATGGTAGATTAAAAATAACCTTCTCAGTAGGGCTTACATCGATCATATCCGGGCTCATGCTGGATTCGGCGATGCGCGACCATCCGCCGGTTTTGGGTGCCCTCCTCCTTCGGGAGGGCAGCTCTTGGTTTGCAGATGTGTACAATGGGGCGCATGATCGATCGAGCAAATCGCGTATGTGCGCCGAATTCACGATGAGCCCGAAACTAGGTATCACAAAGTAGAAAACTTTGAGCATGGAATGAACATGGTGAAGAATTGTTATTTACTGCAATATAATACTTGTCGCCTTAGGCACCACTTATATTACTTGTATGTGGTATTTAAGAGCAAGCTCATGCCACCGTTGAACATACACGGCACGTAGAGTTCCACACGTGTAGCGACGAGTTTTTTGCTTGAATTTTATTGCAAGGAACATCGTACAGACGAGCCTGCACTCTTGCGTATTTTATCTAACTCTTCTTGATTGATATATGTCCCTAGGCGGCCCTTCACCTCGCGAAGGCTCGCCGCCAAGGCCAAGCCGGGTCTCACACGAAGTCGGCCAATTTCGCGGGACGATCAATGGCGGCCGCT